>JAWQRM010000476.1:0-22279 GCA_033557675.1 Coptodactyla brooksi | reverse complement strand
ATATTATGCAACAACTTATTAATTCAATGCCAAAAAGACTCCAAGCTACGGCAAAGTTAAAGGGTTTTCACACCAAATATTCAACATTTGTTGATAATATTTCAATAAGATACTACTAAGAATGAATTGAACTGTATCGAATAAGCTGTTGCATGAAATTTAGCATTATTTTTATAATGAAAAAATAATGCTAAATTCTTTATTATTTAATTATTTTTTATGTTGTCAAACAGCAGTTTTGTGAAGTAAATTTTCTCGATATTCTATTTGGTTGTTAAATTATTGTGACTTGAATTTTAAAGCAGGCATTGTATCAAACAGGCTGTGATCCACCGTACGTCATTACGTCAAAACTTGTAACGTTTTGGCTAGGGTATTTTGCCCCATCCGCCTTATTCACCGGACCTAGCACCCTTCAGCTATCACTTATTCTGCCAAAAGATACTTGGGTCATTTTCTCACTTCGATGAAACGTCTTACGAATGCATAAACCGGGCATAATGAAATTGATGAAAAGATGGCAAGAGATCATGGAAAGCTATTTTATAATCCAGGATACGAAACCTTTCAACATCTGGTGCACTATGGTAGGGAAACTGGTAATTTGCAGTAAAGACTGCAAATTACTTTATTAATTAATTTTTCGAGATCGTGGTAATTTATCTATAATATAATTTGTTTCTCTACTTCGTTGTTTTGCAGATTAAAATGTAATACTAAATCCATTGTAAAGAAATGCGGAATTGTAACTTCTTATCTCACAATTGTTTACTCTTACCATTAACCATTACCATTAATTACCATTAACAAGAGAGTATTGTTCACGATGTAGCGACAACCGAAAGTGAGTAAGAAACTTTCATAACATTTGCAAAATTTTTCTTTACAATACACAACCTTTTCTTAAAATTTTTGTACATATTTAGAATCATCCTGTATAACCTTATTCATTATATACCGCGCTAAGCAGTAATTCAATACCTCACGAGTAGTCGAAGAGCAATTTACACAGTTCCACAGAAGGGAATTGAGTTGGTGCTATTGAATTGCTGTCATTATCGTTCGGTAGTTTTACTATTCTGTCCACGAACGATAAAATAACAGTGTAACCACCTTCGTATTTAAATTAATGACATGTTATTTTGCATGTACGCTGAACGATCTATCGTTAACGATGAATTGTATCAAATACTAAATAAGTTGGTTAAGAAAAATCCATCTGTATCCCAACAAAAAGTTCACTTAAATTATGGAGTCAACAGCTGCCATCGGTACCCAACACCAACCCATATTTTTATCGAAAATCTCTACACATTTGCACTATTTTTTTTTCTAATTGTGTTCATCAGCTCTCAATTTTTAATTAGAACAACCCTGTAAATTGTTGCATTATCAAAATGTACATACTTTTCAGAATCTATGCATTTAATAAAGTTGAGGGTTTGGAACCTTTGGCTTTGTAACAAAGTAAAAACAAAGTCACCACTACGCCAAAATTTGAAAAGAGGATGCTCGACACAAGTTTCGCTAACCAAGTTACCATCATTAGGAGCGATGAATGACTAACCACTAACCGACATAAGACGCTATGTATACTAAAAAGGTGACGCTTAAGTGGTTCTTAATTGGTTTTTCGCAACCAATTAAGCGTTTCCTTACCTTATCCCCACCTCCCGTTTACACAATATCTCCCCGAACAGCGTTTCCCGTCCCCATGTTATCTAACCTAAGGATACAGAGCCCCTGGCTCTACCCTTTACAATCGCCACCCGTCCAGCGTTTTGCTCTAAATTTATTAAACCCAGTCTATCAAACTATACAAAGGGCTAATCGGTATTGGCCCTCTGTCTTTATTAAGCCTATTCCTACATTTAACAATTTCTATGGGTAGGGCCAGGGGTCTGTATCTTTAGGCTAGATAACACAGGGACGAGAAACGCTGTACGGGGAGATGTAGTGAAAACAGGTAGTGGGGATAAGGTAAGGAAACGCTTAATTGGTCTCCTATTGTATTATGTCGATTAGTAGTTAGTCTTTCATCGCTCCAGACGATGCTATCTTGGTTAGCGAAACGTGCATCGAGCATCTTCTCTTCAAATTTTGGCGTAGTGATGACCTCGTAGTTACTTTATGCATTGAACATTTTGTATGCATTAAATATTTATTTTACTGAAAGTTGCTGCTAAATATTCAAGACTAAAAACACTAGGGAATGAAATATAGCAAAATGTTGAATCGTTTAGGTAAAGCAATTTTCAAAAAACATCTGTCCCATTGATTAATTGGTGAGAGTGAGAAAGTGTAAGAATTTCATTTGTATTTTTAAGAAATGTTTGGGCTTTTAGCAAATAAAATGTTTGTCGACCTCCAGGTTGAACTATCGTAACTTCGACACAGTAATGAATTAGATAAAACCGATTTGAAATAAAATGCGTGCGGTCACGTGAAAAAGTTCATAGAGGTCAAGCACTCCAAAGGCACGCGAAGATCAAGAAGTACGGGAGAAACATGCTATTGAATTTGAAATACGGCAAAGACCTTGCAAAAAGTTCAGACGTTTTTGAACTTCTACTGAAAAGTAATTTAGAAAAAATTCATGAATAATTATTAACTAAGAAAGAATTTTTAATTGTTTTCATAGTCGCGTATGATTAACTTAATGCATGTTTATTTTTTGTTCATGTACTATACTCAGAATTTAAGGTTTAGAATTTTTCATTTGAAAGACAAAAGTTGGAATCGTCTCCTCTAAAAGTAGTAATTTATTTTATGCTTTAATATCCACATTCGTATTTTGTATTAGCTTTTTCGTCAAAGTACGGCGAATTTTACTGGTTTATAATTTTTAATTTTCTAAATTTATATTTTGAAAACTACTTTTGGTGGATTGTAGCTAAATGGCAACAAAAACCTATTTATTACGCAACTTTGTGTTGCTCCAATAGTAAAAGTACGTAGGAGTAGTAAGTTTTTATAGATATCATCCCTATTTCAATGCTTTTAACAATTTTAAGGCAAAAAGTCAGAAGGCAGAGATCAGGGCATTCCAAACTGAAAAATTAAATTCGACACAGTGTCGCTGTCAGCTGAAATGTCACTTATGCGGGGTCGTTTCATTCAGGAATTTGTGTAATTATCTAGAGTGTTACACATTGTGTATGATCCGATGATAAACGCAGCTGAAAATTACCCATAATTGGTAATTTCACGTCACGTAATAAACAATTCATGTAATTAGCGACGCGGAGATAAACTGGAAGTAATTTCATTATTATTCATTAAATAGTTTTTGATAAATGTACTGGCAAATATTTTGTATTATTCGGTGTTATTTTCGGATAGACTTTTTAGAAATTAAACAGTGATTTAAAAAATGTAAAAATGTTTCGTTTCCAAAGTTCATTCCCGAAACAATAGCTCCCTCTGAAACCATATTGATCAGCAAACACGATCTTCCCGAGCATTTGCGATATGTGGCTAAAAAAATGGTGAGTACGTAATGTAAACAAGGGGCCGAAGCGAGCAAAAAACAGCACGAAATTGTATTTACAATTAGGGGACACTTTGGAAAACGCATGAGGCGGAATTTTTATCACGGCGTTCATTACATCAACGAGTTTGTGTAAATTTTATAGGTGGCTGGTTGCGGAGTTGATTGTAGGGAGACCTGTAAAAAAACCCCTTTTGATAATTGTGCAGGTTCCTATTTTTATGTTCATTTTTTAGTAGCTGTCTCTTGTGGAATAAGGATGGAAGCGTTTTTTGTTATTTACAAAAGTTTTTTTTTGTTTGAGCCAACGGAGATCTTGGCAAACTTCAGGTCACAGATAATTAGACTATCCAAACCCTAGTTCTGGATATCTATTAATAAGGAACAATATGAATGAAAAAATCATATGTCGGTTGCAAGTTAATTTAATAATCTTACAATTAGGTCCTTAATTATCAAGCATATAAAGTGTACATTTTAAAAAACGTAATCAACAATGAATGCATGATGCTTTCAACACTAAGATGAAGATGGTGTTTACTGGGGAGTTCGTTGGAGGCATGTTCGAAGTCAAAATAACTTCTAAAAGAAGTTAAGACGTTCTTGAAAATCATCCAAAGAGACCATGAAACATCAAAGGTCTAATAAAGCGTAAAACAATAAAGACCATCAAATTCTATTTCTGGTCATAACCTTCCCAAAAATTGGTTGGCATGTGTTGAAGATAATGCAAGTTTAATAAAAGTTTGATTTTAGTTTAATAAAACAATCTAGAAACTTCAATATAGAAATTTAGACTTGATTGCTGGTGTTATATTTCCAAGAAACATTTTCTTACACACTGCTGAGGTAAGAGACAACATGCATTGTTATGAATGTTCCTAAATACCTATTTTTGGAGTTTCTTTAAGCTGCCTCTTGATAAATAAAAGGCAGTATGCCAATTTTCACATCAAAAGACTTCTTTCGATGTAGATCACAACGAAGTCTTTCTACGGCTGCCATAAATACCACTTTTGCTATAAATTGTTTGCTTTTGCATGTTTTATGGGGTTATTTTTCGTTCAACATTACGACATAGGAATATTTGGATTATATTGGAGTAATATAACACTAGCATTTATTATCAATACAAACATAATTATGCAAATCTTAAAAGCATCTGTGTGGTCTTGCGTTAGCAAGCAAAATATTAACTTATCTTGATTTGTTAAGAAAGCTTTTTATTCAACATATTATTCAAAGCAAAATTTACTGAAATTGTTGAAAATATTAAAATTTCAACATCATTTAATGCGATTAAATTTAGTAGAAAGTACAAAATTGGACAATGTAAGTTCAATTTTGGCTTTTAATTAAGTGTTAGCTTAACTCAATTAATATAAAATTTACTAAGCAAGACATCATAGCACACTTTCGTGTTCGATAAATATCGGGCAAAGAACACTAGACATGTAACTTGCGGAATTTTTAACCTTCGGCTTAGTAACAAAGTTAAACAATGCCACCACTATACCAAAATCGAAAAGTTTATGCTCGACGCGCGTTTCGCTAATCAAGTTAGCATCATCATGAGTGATGGAAGACAATGTTTTGTTTACTTTTTAGAGTTCAAAACATCATTCATTGAGGAAAATGAATTATTCTCCGGAAGAACATTTATGAGAAAACCGAAACATATGTCGGGTATAAAAACAGTGTTGCTGTGGTTGAGATGTTAGTTTTAGTACAAAACAATTAATTCAATTATATAAAAAAAATTAATGTTTTTCTAGCGTGGAGAAGTTTGAAACCAACTTGTCTCCCTTTGGTGTCCAGAATGGACACCAAAGTGCTTATATAAAGACAAATAAACATTAACTGTGCTTATATAGATAATTGCACGGCTGCCTTATCTACTATCCTCATATTTAGTGTACAATTTAAAATGCAGTTTGGTTTTTGATTTGGTTGGTTGGTAGCACTAATTTTATCACTTGAGGATGTTTATCATGAAAAGTAGATAACATCTCTTATAACATCTTTATAACTTTTACAATTAATTACAAATCTTGAGTACAGTTTCTTCTTTTTAGATTTTTGTAGTAATTTGAAGAAAGTGTTTTCTGTTTCTTTTTACTGTGCTACCTAAGCTAGTGTTACGTTTGTCTAAATGTATTGCTAACTTTGGGCTTACATACCAACTGTTTATATAAAGTTATCAGTTCAGAAGCGATTTTTTTCTTTTAGTAAATTGTGGGTTTGGAATCTTTGGTTTTGGAGTAAAATTAAGCAAATGTCACCATTTAACCAAATCAGGAAATTAACTGCTCGCTGACTATGTCATCAGCATCATCGGGAGCAACCAGAGACAAGAGGTCCTCAATGAAGTCACCTATTGACGACTGCGATAGTTAAAAAGTTAATAAGGAGTAATTAATTACTTAATTTCGTATCTGGACGAAACATCCATCGAATAACAGGGAATTCATAAGAATGTTATACAACTGTCCTAAAATTATAGAACGCCTGCTTCGTACCTTAACTAAAATACACCTTTGGTACTTAAATTGGGCTTTAACATAAGAAAACATAAATGGTTTACAAGAAGGCCTTAAAGAATATTTATCTATGTAAAGGTAATGTTTTAAAACAGAAAGGTTATCAAACAAAATATTGATTTGTTTTTCTAATCATTATTATTATTGTATATGAATTTTATTACCATGATTACCATGAGCTTGGGTGCGTTCGAAAGAGGTGACTTGTATCTTTCTAACAATATATATATGTTCGATAGATGGCGGTACGTGTTCTATGATTTAAATTAAAATTCTCATTATTTAATTTCCATACTGTGTATGTTAATTCAGTGATATTTAGCCTACATTTTTAAAAAATTGTTGTTATAACAAAGTATTTTAAATCCATTTTGTAGAGATTCCAATAATATGTACAAGGTTTGGTGACGATTTGTGGTTTTATCAATATTACATCATAATTCAAATTTTAATTTAAATTAAATTTTAATTTTAATAATTTTAATTTGGGTAAATCAACGTCCTTTTTAACATAAAAAAGTGGCATAAAAAAGTGGATAATTACAACAAAATTTCAAGAAAACCTTCAGCTGTTTGATAATATCCCAATCAACCAACGAGGAGCCCCAAGGAATTTTTGAATAACTTTTGGAGATATTTCTTGAAGAGATCTGAATACGATCTTGTGATTCTTCTAATGATTAAAGTTTGGCCCTATGTACTATATAGACTTTAAATAAGTCCAAAGAAAGATGTCTAGAAAATTTTTCTAGAGAACACTCTAGTGGTAGTTCAATATGCTTCCTCTTCAGTCTATCAATGACAAAAATGAGAACAAATAATCTAAAACCCATATATTTCACGAATATAATTAGAAATTCAATTATAAACAGTCAAATATTAACGATTTCATAATGAACGTAAAAGAAATTACTATGAAATATTTCTAAACTCAAGTTGGATAAATCCTTAAATGAATGAAATTATTAAGAAAATTATTCAGAAAAATACTGCACTAATTCAGTACTAATTCACGAAAGAAAGCTGATGATAATATAACTGTTGAAAATCAAAGTACATTATCAAGAAGAATACATAATTTAACTTCAATTGGTAGTTTCAGGAGAAATCTCGTGTTCCAATACATTTGCCGAACTCTGTATAGAAGTCAAAATATACATCGATCTTTATTGGGATGACTAGCACATTCGCAATTCATTCATTCACCTCACGTATCGCACAATCGCCGAACAATACGTTATTTCGACAAGGGAATTTGAAGAGGGTATTTGCTAATATTGCCTTTCCGAGTTGAGTGAACTAAGCGTATAAATTTGTATATGCCGTGTGCCTGAAAAGCCTATACCTCGAAAATACAGCAAATGCTCAGCAAAAGGTGGAGAATATTTGGTGATGTATTTATTGGTGATAAAAATTTCACTTTGGTTATGGATTTTTAAAGGCAAGAGATATAAAAACCTTAAGACTTGACTCAAAGTTCAATGATTTTTTGACGTTATAAGGTAACTTTGAAATGATTATATAACCAGAAAATGAAGAATTATAATATGGTTTTGCAATATATTTAATGGTACTAAATATTTGACATTGTGAGCAGGTTTTTAATGCCAAATCAAGTTCACATAGATTTTCTTTAATAGCATTTTTTAAATACAATTGTACCGAAGATGAATAATGATTCAAGTGAACGAATAACGTATAGAAAGTGTTAAGAATTAATTAAATGTATGGAGTTTCTCGAAAATTAAGAATGAAGAATGACCCAACAGGCGTTGGGAAAAGTAATAGTATATTTAGACATATATTTAAAAGTGTTAAAACATTTGATCTTGGGAGTGGGTTTTCAATATCAAGTCAAGATCACATGTATTTTTTTTTTCATTAATGAAAGAAACTATAAAAAAATGAGAAGACTAGAGTTTAGATCCACCCACTCAAAGGTCAACGGATTTTTTTCATATTTGAACGTAACATTGGAGTAATCAAATATCTTAAAATGTGTTTATTGATTTAGTGAGTATTTATTGAAGTATTAAAAATGTTGTCTTTGGGAGTGGATTTTCAATGTCAAGCGTAATTCCATTTCCAATTAGTGAGATAGATAATTATAAAACTATTATAGGGCTAGAATCTAATCGTAGACTTAAAAAAAATTATTTAAATAGAAAATCAATACGTGTATCGAAGGTCAACGATGACTCAAATATAGGGTTAATATTTAAGAACTTTTAGCAATTAATTAAAAAATGTTAAATATCTCGAAAATGAAAAATTTTTATAGATAATGCTTTGGAAAAGGTTGCAGTATATTTAAAGGTGTATTCAGTGGTGTTAAAAAGTTGCTCTTGGGAGTGCATTTTGCAATGTCAAAGCAAGACCGCATGGATGTTTGTCAATTGCATTTTTTAATTATTTAGATAAGTAATAATAAAATAATGTGAGGGCTAGAATTTTAGCATATATCAAAAGTAAACAGATTTGTCATATTTAATCACCGTAATGTTCAAATATCTCCAAAAGGAACAATTTTATAAAAATGCTTTAGGAAAATCTTATTTAAAAATGTTAGAAAGCCAAGATCACATTGATTTTTTTAACTGTATCAATGACGCTAATAGATATTTAAAGGTAGCTTTGAGAAGTGATTAAAACAAAGTTGTTCAGTAAAAAAGTCAGTATATGCATCGAAAGCCAATTACGATTCAAATGAAAGACTATTATTTAGAAACTTAATTAATTAAGTTTTGTGTTTGAGAAAACGGAGATCTGTGGTCTCGTTGTTACTAAAACTAAAACTAACAAACACTTTAACCAGAATACTTCTGTTTATATCTATAAAATGGAGAACTTGATAGAAAATGATTTATGCAAAGTTTCAGTTCACTTAGCAATATATATTTCGAGGCATGAAAAACTTGACCTTGAAAGTGTGATTTCATTGTCAAGTCAAGATCACAAAGATTTCTTTAATTGTATTTTTTAATTACGAAAATAAATAACCCCAAAGTAATGACAGGACTAGAGTTTAAGTGTATATCAATGACTCAATGGGTTTTACCATATATAAACGTAGCTTTGGAATGTTTGAATATCTCAAAAATGAAGAATTTGATAGAAAATGTGTTAGGAAAGTTACAGTGTTTATTGATAAAGTGATATCTTTAGTGAAGTTCGAAAATTTGAGCTTGGAAGTGGGTTTTCAATGTCAAGTCAAGAGCACATCGATCTTTTCACACAGGGTGACAATTATTGAGCTATATAAAAAAAAGCTTGATAACTTTTTAACCGTTGGCGAGATTTAGTTAACACTTGACGGTTGAATACAAAAAAAAAATACGTCATCGGAGGCGAGATTATTTTTCGCTTGACGTGAAACGTTACCTGAAATAATTATTCATAAGGAAATGCGGGTTGATTTCCCAGGTGAGAAAACATCTACTCGTATTTCCGAAACAACAAATATGACAGGTAAGATGTACGTATAATTTCTGAATTTACTGCGATGATATGACAGGTTCAAATTGTTACTTTTAGAGTTTGAAGAGTTTACGATTTATAGAATATTAAACGAATATGAACAGACAGCCAAGCAGCAACGTCACTGGGCTAACAAAACAAGCTGAAACCGAAAGGAACAATGTTAGAACAATAGATTGCATATTCACCTGTAAAAACAAACCAACACTAAAACTTTACTGAAGAGCTGAACAAGAAGGAATTTAATTTATAGAAATTTAATACTATCAAGTCGCGAACCATGTTCTTAAAGCCTATAGTTAAGGGAATTCTACTTTATGGAGCAGAAATATGATATTGACAGCAGCAGAATGAATTAGAAAAGATGCACAATGGATATATCAAATGGAATTTAAGACTAAATCAAGAGACATCGTGATATAGAATCCTCGAATAAATAAAACCGTAGGAACTAAAATGGGAAAACAAAAAGTAAAATAAAGGAAAGCAAAAAGTTGGTTCGAATAAAAATGAAGATAATTTTTTGGTGGAAATGGTTATGCAAATAGAAAAACAGAATGTTGCCAGAATAAAGCATACGCTAACCTGAAAAAAAGGGAGTGAGAGATAAATATACATTAATAAAGAAAGCAGGCGCTGGAGGATTCAGGCTTGGAATAGATCCACAAAATAATAAGGAAAAGAAACGCATACAGTTGAAATACTCTCAATATTTTTTCGTCAACTTCATGATTCCACGCTGATAGAACATCTGGTCCTTATGAGAAGAAAGTTGAGGCAAGTGCCATTTCTGACATCATCATCATCATCGTTGAAAGTTGTTTCATTGAAGGAGTTTTGCAAAGATCGAAATAAATGGTAATTTAATGGTGCAAGGTAAGGGATAGCTGGTGGATGTGACATCACTTTCCAACCAAGCTCCATCTTTTCAATTTTTGACGAGTCACGAAAGATGTTGTCATGGTAAAATACGATTTGCCAATTTTGGACGTTTTTATTTGATTGCTTCGTTTAATTCGATTAGTTGTTTATAGTACACATATGAATTAATTGTTTGGCATCATCAAATTAACAGTGTGGTCATCTTTTGATTCAATTCAGCTTTTGATATTCGTTGTACTGGTTTGTTTTAAAGAAAAGAAAGTTTCTTTTTATTGATGTATTATAAATAATCCACCTCTCATGACCGATTATCATTTGTTTCAGAAATAGATTATTTTCATTACACTTGTAAATCGCAGATGTTGATACATTGTGTTAACTGAATCTGTTTCAATTCATGTGGAACTCAAATATCAAGTATATTAACGAATCCAATGTGACCTTGATATGACCTAGAAAATGTTACCATCCAATGATATTTTGAACACTGCAAAATATATTGCTATCTACACCTACAACTACAACTACAATCTACAACTTTTATCTGAAATACTTTCCCAAAAATAATTCATTTTCGAAATATTTTACCGTTCCTAAACTCTATAATCCTAAATTTCAATTACAATCTATAAGTTGTTGCTGAATAAATCTAGAGAAGTACACAGTTCGCTTTATATTTAACAAGCTAGAGTTAAATATAAAGCACAGTTCAGTCTATGTTTAATATACATCTTCTACAATTTTAGTTTAATTATTCTGGCCATTGTCTGATGTTCTGTTCGACCAGCTTGTTTAGAAAATGTGTTTAACCAAATTTTTATGATCCCAAGATATTAATGTAATATTAAGCAATATTTTGTTGTTGAATGTTTTTTTTATGCCAAGACGATTCCGTTCTGTATATATAAACAAATGACGAACTGAAAACCCGAAAATCCAAAATATGTAAAAAAATGACAAAATCAAACAGATGATTCAACTCAAAGTATAAAAATAGTAGAGAAGAGATCACAAAAACCATTACAATCGACTGCCACTTTACCCGAATAAAGGATATAAACCTAAAGCGAACATACACGAACATTAGGGACAGTATCTCTAAAATATATCAAATTATTTATTGTGGGTATCTCTATGTTTTTTTTTTCTATCCTAACGTTTAACCATAAGCGTTTTCTTTTTCTAGCTTAGAATCTAGATATTAACACGCCAAATAACAAGAAGTATAGAATGCACTAATCAATAAATAGTCAATCTAACATAAAATATCGTAATTAGTAAAGGTGCGCTTATACTTGGTGAGACATATTAGGAGCACATGCCTTTCTTGTAGACGCACCTTTAAAAACACGAACATTTTTCTTGAACGTCAAAACTAGAAGCAACGGCCAATACAACGTTCGCTTTCCTACAGAATAATCGATACAACGCGGTGGTATCAAATATTCAACAGTTTTTATAAGGTCATATCCAGACGAACAGATAGGGTACATGCCACACTTAAATAAAATAAAACACGAACGAATTGAACTCACGTGCAAGACAACAACAGCACAGTATACATGAACATTATTGTTACAATTAAAAAAAAAGTCACATAGTTTTCTTTTCTTTTTTATTCAATAGACATTTATTGATTTAGAATAACGAGGTATTTTGTAGTACCTCATTATTTGTCGATTGATTTGCGTTAACAAAACGAACAATCAATCTAGTTCATTGCTTTTAGACTAATTGCGTTATTAAGCAATCGATTTGACTGATTGTGTGTAAAATAACATCTGACAATGCGTTTAATCAGCATTTGCTTTTGTTTGCAATGTTCTTACACTATGTGACCTTAAAAAAGAAGACGAAAACAAACATTTAAAGCAGAAATAATTTTGCAAGTCCATTGATATAGATTTGGATAATAGTAATTGTTATTAAAATATTTTTCTCATTCTATCTCATATATCCCAGGTGGCTATAACATTAAGGGAAAGTAAAGTTGTGGGTTTGGAACTATTCGCTTAGTAACAAAGAAAAATAACTGCTCGAAGCAAGTTTCGCTAATCAAATTAGCATCATCAGGAGCGATGAAATACGTTTTTCATTCTTACGTTTTTTTGGTGGTAACTTGTAACTTGCAGTCTACTTTCTTTCAACTTTTGCGCATATTTTGCTTCTTAGTTCCACAAGCGTGATTCTTTTACACGAGAAATAATTTTACCAAAACCTGTTTCAGCTGTGTCAATTGTGAAATACATTTTTGATATAAAAAACTTGATGAATCTATCATTTGAAAACAATTTAAAAAAATGGTAGGCGGATTGTTTTATTGGAGAAAAGTATGCATCAGTTTGAAAACTACATGACTTATGTTGGACTTCAAGGCTTTTAGTTAATCGGCTTCGAGAGTCGATGGAGAAAAAAACAGTTCTAATAATTTTAATAAGTTCGTAGTAAAATCAGAAAAAAATGTTTCTAGATACTGCAAGTTGCTAGCGAGCAAATACTTGGACATGCTTGATTTTTAGAAGAAATACAATATAAAGGGAATTATTACGAAGGCATAACAAAAATATCTTCGAATGTTTGAGAGAGGAGTGTTAAGAGGAATACTGTGATCCAAGTGGAATCCAAATGACATCAGAAGAAGAATTAATAAAATAGTGAAGGATCAAAAAAGTTCAAATGTTCATCTGTCTAGGGCACATTACGAAAATTGACACAAGTACGATAAAGGCAATAACTTTATGGAAGTCCACGGAAGAGAAAGTAAAAGCACGACTAAGAACGAGATGGTGGGATGCCGTGATTGATGATTGGAAAAGTATGGGAAGAGTGAGACGTTGGGAAAAGGTAAAACATAAAAAAGGATTGAAGAGAGTTACACAAGATGCTAGAACACAATACCAGATCTAAGGACCCTGAAGGCTTCAAAATAGAAACAACCAGAACAGCAAAGTTAATAGCATATTCTGGAACTAATTAAAAGACTAACAAAAAGAAATCACGATAGGAAAGAGTATGGGGAGAAAGCCAACAACAAGCACACTAAAACAGTGTTTCAGTAACACTGAAAATATGGAGAGACTTGTTATGAAAGGAAATTCAAACAGAAAGAATATACGAGAACAAGGGATAAATCAGCATTATCACTAGAAGTGAAATAGTTAGCATTATCACTATCAGAAATAGAGAGAATACACTAGCATACGAATAGATTACACAGAACTTACACATACTAAGAAATAGAAAAGAATGATACTTTGAAAAAAGGGAAGAGGTTTATTTATTGGTTATCGTCCTGATACAGCAGACAGCTTTTGATCCAGTAGATAGGGACCACTAAATCGATATATAAAAATATACATTTTTAGGGTATTAATTGAAGGAGCAAGGTCAGAAGAATTTCTAATATAATAAGGTAGGAGGTATACATCTAAAAATACAAAATATAATCAATATATCGCAGGCCGCAAGGATGGAAATGGTGATGAATTACAAGTAAGTAAGAATATAAAGTATTAAGGCAATGTAGTGTCAGAGTATTGGAAAAACAGGCCTAAAGATAAGCAATACAATAAAGAAATGCTTGAGATCAATAATTGGAGTAACGAATCACGATAGATTAATGCGAAGCATTATCACAATAGCAAAGAGAGAAGGTATCACAAGAAATACCATAAAAGAACTCCAGACAAACAGATGATGTTATAGAACCAGAAATTATTAAATGGCTAGGAAGGGAAGGGAAGGAAAGGTCACTGGAAATTTTCCGAAGAACGTGGCAAAGAAGAAATACCCGGCATGACTGGAGCAGAAACTTGATAATGCCTATTTACGATAAAGGAAAACAGATAATCTGTGATAACTATAGGGCAACTTTAGTAAGAAGCAGAAAAGACAGTTTTGATCCAGTAGATAGGGACCATTTATGTAAAACAATTCAAAGCAGTGAAGTCTCTCAAAAATTAATAAAAATCACTAAATCGATATATAAAAATATGCATTTTAGAGTATAAATTGAAGAAGCAAAGTTAGAAGAATTTAGAAGCAAGGAGACAAATTACTAATAAAGAATAAAAGGAAAAGGACCACATACTTCCAAACAGTTTTCTGTGCACAATAGCCTACCTCCAATGCTAATACCAGGTATACATTTAAAAATACAAAACTTAATCAATACATCTCAGGGCACAAGGATAGAAATGGTGATGAATTAGAAGTAACATAAAGTATTTATTTTGGTAGTGTAGTTTGTAGTCTCAGAGGATGGTAAAATAGGCCTAGAGATAAGTAATAAATTTAAAAGAAAACACCAAAAAATAATACATAAGCTGAGACACCAGAACAAGAAACAATACTGAGAATAATTGAAAACAATAAGCTGAAGTGACACGGGAACACAATAAGAATAGAACAGCAGAGGTTAACTGAGAAAATCTTAGAAACAAGTTAGACAAAAAGAAGAAAATGATAGCAATGGAAATAGCTAGACCAAATAAAATAGGTCGATAGGAAAGGAAACAAAAGGGTGGAAGAAATGAAGATAGTGACTAGGAACAGGAAGGACAGGAAAAATGGGTCTGACCAAAATCCAACGCTTTAAGGGCATAATGATCCAAAGATAGAGAAGTGTGTTTTCAAATAGTGACTTATTATTGAACTACTTTGTTAGGTATTTTTTTTTTAATTTCAATTCTAATTAACCCTTTCACCTACATCCCTTGACCTATATTGCCGGGAATGAGTCAGTGGGACAATTTTCACAATCTGCCACTCAAACTTAATTTAATTTTAAAAGTTAGTTAGCATATTTTAGTTTTTATCCGTTAGATGAAGATTGACGAGGGGACCTACGCGTCCGAAATAGATAAACAATTAAACAACATTACACCCGCTTCAGATGAGGAAATGGATTGGCAGCCTACGGATGGACTTGTATTTCCGATCGTTAACCGGATCGTCATGAAACATCGAGTGAATTTCAGAGATAGTTTGAAATTGGCCAGCCAATGTGAAATGGGACTACCAGAACTAGTTACTTATTAATGGAATAGTAAATGGTGTTGCCTGGAAGATGAGACAGTACAAGGTGTCCTCTACGAGTGTCCAGCAGTCTCGTCGATTAATATGAGAATATTAATTAAAGACAGATGATGCATACTTCAAGAATATTGGCCAATTAAAGTATGAGCTGGTTGGAGTACAAAGTGTAATCTTCAGAACCACCTTCTCATAATTCATAAAAATTGTGTAGCGAGCCAAAACATTTCAATATGAATAATGAAATTCTTGATTAAGAAGATCTTTAAATTAATAAAAATGTGAGAATCGCAACATTTTTGCAGGAAGTCTTTCCACTTATCACCATTATTTTTGTCTACTAATATTTTTGTCTAGATTATTGATTCGTGGCCATTCTACACAGTCACAGTAAAAATGAAAAACAACACCAATTGAACGAATTGTTTTGAATCCTTCACTACAACTTCTTTAATCCAGGTGAATCCATAATTGAAGTAAAAGACTAAATCACTTGTTTCACAAATGATGTTCCAGAAGTTGAACTGGGCTATGAAACTGTGATTCATACGTCATTTAGCATGATCTAGCATTCAAGCGTTCAGATCATTTTTTGCAAATGATAGTGTTCAACAATGTACTCTCTGTTGAAAACGCCTTCAAAATTTTGATTGTTCCGATACTTCAGAGGTTCTTTTTGTAATTTAGAATGTTTTGTTTGCAACATTTGATTTCATAATCAAACCGTCGTTATAGTGATCTTATAAAGCTAAATTTTCAACAATATTTCTAATTTCATAGTCAACGATTATTTTAAAAAGATTGTCCAACAGATTGGATTATTTATACTTAATATCTGGTTCCTCAGTTGAGAAGCTTTGATAAACGTGTAGTGAGATTTTGTAGTCAACAGAAAGTTAGTATAGCGTGATCAAACATTCATTAAATATCATTGACGTATGACAACGACTGGGAGTTGTTTCTGTCATCCTAAGTTGTGTGTATGTCTTACAGGCATCCTTACTTTTTCAAAACTGCACAGCTTTATTCACCTGGTGAATTTAGCAAGTAAAATTGAGATACTGGGATATTTACATACCTAGATAGGTAACAATTTGATTTACAAAAGTACCTACACAAAAGAATTAATCTTAAAGTAAGATTAATTTTAATACAGAACTAAAGGAAAGCAATAGATCTGTACTTTGTAATAGATAAACCATTTCTTAACAGAAAAGAAATATCGAAATGAAACTAAAATAAATGATTGGGATTACTTGCTCAATTTTATTTGATTTGTCCAAGGCTCTTAGACGCTGGTAATCATGAATCATTAATATTGTTAACTATACTTCATTATATGGGCTTCATTGATTGTGCAGTGAAGCTATGGCATAATTACCTATTGGACAGGAGGGACCTGCTAACTTGGAGATCAAGGAGGTCTCGAATGTCTAAAATATTGCAGCTTTACTGCCATTTTTTGAGTGCTTCATTCGTGAGTCAAGGAAACATTGTTTTGAGCTAAAGTGAATCTTACAGTGAAGATGAGTGACGTGACTTTGGTTCTCTCTCTTTTTCTCATTTGTTGACGTTAATTACATTATATAATGTATTTTAATGTAATGGTAATGGCGTGCAACTATATTTTATGAATCTTTATTTGTTGTCATTTTGGTGAAATTGAAAAATAGTTCACTCATTTCTAAATTTTCACCCACTAGAATACCCAAATTTATTATTATTAATTATGTATGTATTCTGTTTGGGTTTTTCAATCAATAAATATTACTATTATTAAATTTACAGACCTTACAATAATCCCCGATGAGATATGTTACAAACTTATAGCTGTTTTTATGGTACTATTCAACTTATATTCAAGATATAAATCTTGAATATAAATTATATTCAAGATATAATTCTAAATTTAAGAGGCAATACTTTTTCATACAGAAACTTTATCACTTCAGACTATTTTAAATTTAAAGTAATAACGTGACTTTAAATGGTAAGTGCATCACCCATAACTGGCGCCAGGGACGAGAAATATGGCTACATTTTTTTCTTACTCCAGCATTACGACAATGAAGTTGTAATAAACCCGTGAAAGGACGCGAAATTTATGAGGAGAGAATAAGCTTGGACAACAACTACCAAGCCAAACTGGGGTGCATACACAGTATGACAATTAAATAACAACAATTTTTAGATATACAAAAAACACATTGAATTATGTATAAATGTTATTTTTTATTCAAAATAGGTTCCATTTAACTCAGTATACTTTCTTAATTAAGAAAATCTGGATTATTTTCAGTAGTTTTAATGAGATCTTTACAATGCTCTACGCCAGCAATTTTTTGGTAGTCATTTAACTTTTCTTTTTCCCAAGTCTTGAGTCAAAATTTAACGAACAGTTTCTTTATTTGTTTTTAATTCTTCAGCCAACATTCTCACAGTAAAATTTCCGTCGACAGCAATGATTTCACGTTTTTTTTTACCAAATCAGCACTATTTTTATTCTTTTCACGACCATTGTTAAAACAATTGAACCACTCATAAACTATATTCGATAGATGGCTTGACGTGTTCTATGATTTAAATTAAAATTCTCATTATTTAATTGTCATACTTTTTAATATGAGAAAATCTACGGATGTACAACGTAACTTTTCTGGTAGAAAATCGAAAAATCGGCAAATTGGAGAACTACGTAATAAAAATGAACGACAGGTCCCTGAATAGCTGTGGAAAGGAATCAAGAAGAATTCAGCGATGGAATCGATCCTCCACTAAATCACTAAATAGAATAGAAAGGACACGGTGGTTTCCGCGCCTACCTGCAAGAGATAGGAAGGACAGTTGGGCACCCTCTATTGCGATCCCGTGAAATGGAAGACTTGAAGCTACGAATAGATCGCCGAAAGTTGTTCATTGGTCTAGAATGGACCAAGAATAAAAATGTGATAGATCGCGTATAAAAGCTAAACCGCCACTGCTTCCACTTTAATAGTGAAGAAGGCTGAACATTGTGTTCATAACAACATTGTGTTCCCAAGATAACCTATTTTCAGTTAGAATAATATTGTTAATTAGTCTTAAGGCTAGATAGTAATTACAAATAAGCACCAACCAGGTGTTACTAAGAAAAACATCCGTGATCTATTTCTCTTTGCTTTCTCAGCATATTTTCCTTTTTCTTGTAGTAGCTGACCTGTGCTCTTTTTCCATGTTACTATTGGTCTTTTTTTTCTATTTAACCCCTCAGCGTTGACTTCAAACATTTTCTTTAATTGTCGATTATTATCCACTCTGCATCAATGGCCAAATCGTCTAAATTTCTTCTATTTTTTGGATTGCTTGTATTGGTTTTAGATTTTCTGATTTTCAAAATTTTTCTGAAACCCAGGCTTCTTCTCAGGTACTTAGCTGTTGCAATTGTTGATTAGTATTGGGAGTATACGATTGTGCACACTGCCACATTTGTATCGGATGAGAAATATCCTAGAGTGAGTCATATAGATTCCCTGCTGATTTCAGACGATTGCTTATTTCATCGTCAATAACACTAGACAACAAATTTAAACTTTTTTCCTGTATCTAATTTGTAGATGGGTTGTTTTATCTAATTTTGGGGAGCTGAATTCGATGGTAAAACCAGTTTCTATCTAACACATCACATTTTCTACATAGACAGCAGAACAAAAAGAAATACTGGTGAATTTTGACAGAATTAAACACAAACAAAAACGTAGTAAACCCACTAAGTTCTTTATTTACTTAAATAAACTTTACTAACTTAAAAACTTTACTTACTTAAATTCAGAACTTAGTATTGTGTCTCTCATTATATTTATATATAGACATGATGCCAAAAGGATGTCTTAAGCTAGTTTAGAATGTATTTTCAACTTTAATCGTCTTTTTTATTTGAAAAATGCGATATCAAAGCTCTCCTTTGTATGCCATTTCATCACTTTCCTTAACAAGACTCCAACAGTAGTAGGTGTTCCATGGCAAGGATGTCACATGGGGACGGAAAACGCTGTACGGGGAGATATTGTTTAAACGGGTAGTGGGTTTTATGTTAGTTAGTAGTTAGTCTTTCATCGCCCCTGATGATGCTAACTTGGTTAGCAAAACGTGCATCGAGCATCCTCTCTTCAAATTTTGGCGTAGTGGTGACTTCGGTTTTACTTTGCAACAGAGCCGAAGGTTCCAAAACTTCTACTTTAAGGATATCTTGGTGAAACCGTTCATCGCTTAGGGCTCCCAAATTTTCCGGGAAGAAATCTAGATGTGAATGTAAGAAGTGAATTTTCAGCAACATTGTACATCCCATCTTCTTGCAGTTGTCTAATAGATCATTCACAATGAAAACATAGTTATCATCTTTTCTGTTGCCCAAAAAGCCATTGGCAATTGCTTTGAAAGAGGACCAAGAACCTAATTAGCACCTATTTTTGAGGTTGGTATCGAAGATTGGATCGTTCAACAATTGTCTTATTTGGGATCTAAGAAATATACCTTCTTTTACATAGCTTTGTCTCACTCAATTTGGTTTTCTTTCAAACGATTGAAGACCTGTCCTCCTTTATCCATAGCTTTTAGGAAGTTCTTCATAAAACCCAATTTGATATGGAGCGGAAGCAAAATGATTTTACTAGGCTCCACTAATGGAGTATTTTTCACAAAATTGCCTTTCCAGCAACATATATTTTCCTTCTAGGCAATTCTTTGAGTGTATAGTGGTTCATTGTCTTACGGTTGTCCCACATGCACAAAAAAACAGCAGTATTTCGTGAACCCACCTTGTAAATCTGTAAGGACCAGGGTTTCATAAGTTTCTTTCATGTCTACTGCATAAGCCAAGGGCACAGAGTGGAATTTATTGCCATTATGCAGTAGCACTGCCTTCAAGCTGGTTTTACTAAAGACAATAAATATAGCCACTCCTGTGGATTATGTTGCACACCTAGCTGCATCATCAAACCGTTAACATCTCTACACAAACACATTGCATTCTGCATGTGGAAATGTTGAGCAGAAGAACTACTTCTTGATCTAAAACTGAAAATTTTTGTCCCTGGAGCTAGAAGGTTCTGCTATTGCAGTCTCGACCCCAAGAGTTCAGCTTGGTATTTCGAGTTCTAGATCTCGAACCCAGTCGTCCAGTTCTTTTTGATCAAAAAGTTGAGACGGAGTGTCACGAGATTGAAGGCAGTATTCTTCTAAATGATGAGCATCTTCTGAATCACTTGATGTTGGATTTGTGCTTGCAAGTTACACACAGGAACAGGCGAACTGCACTGCAGTCAAATGCACTGAAGACCCATTTGGATATTTTATTTTATGTCTAGTTTTGTTTGATGTTCTGCAATATTAGAGAGGTAGAAGTGATAGGATATGCAGGCAATATGAGATGCAAACTTTTTATCTTGATCCCCAGGAAGACAATCAAAATACGATTTATATGTCTTTTTAACTAAATCAGTGACTGGTTTTCTTTGGGCTTTTTGGAGTGAATTTCCTGCACACATAACAAAAGTTGTCACAAGTAACCCAAGTAACAGAATCTGAGGTAACAAAAATTCACAACGTACTGTTCGGCTAAGGTTAGAATGATGTGAACTGCACGGTGCATGTTTCAACATACACTAGATCATAAGACATGTTTTTCACAACTGGATTATTTTGCCATCTAGTGAGTAAAGTTTAGAATCTGTTCCACACCTGTCATCTAGTGACTATTTTTATATCTTCTACCACTCCTATAACGAACAAAATATAAAATATTCTGAAATAAAACATCGAAACAAAAACACCAAGAACAGTGAAAAACTAAAAATAAAAAATACAAAATAACAAAATCTTACATGGTAATACTTTTTCAATTGTAGATTCGGATTTTGAACACGAAATTACATAATAAGTGATATATCACATGACAGATTGGAATAATGATTGTCGACTAAAGCAATTTCTTTACTGCTGATTATATCACCTATGTATTTGAAGATTTGAATTTATTCAATGTGTTCAATGTCCCCTTCCTTGGACCCCAGGCTTTAGAATGTACCATCCGACCTTATACTTGTTTCGTTTCCTTGCTGATTTGGTTAGAATTATTTTTGGTTCTTACTTGCTATTTTTCTTTTCTGACCAAGCCTTTCCAGATCTCACTTTAATCTGTCAAACGCTTTTTTTACATTAACGAAGCAACAGTAGATCTTTTTTTTTATTTTTAGCTCTTAGCCCCTTTTCTATTATAACTTCATAGACTTTTGTTGTTTTATTGACACAGGTCCATTCAATTAATATTTGTGTTTAAATAATTTGACGTTAAAATGTGTAGGTTGCAGATCCAGCTTTAAAGCGCAGATACTGCCAACCTTACTTTAAACACACTATAAAATCCACTTTAACTGAAGTTTTTGTTAAACCCTTTTTATTAAACGAATACCTTAAAATTTAAATTAAATTCCCGAAGTTACTTTAATTAAAGTTTAATGAAGGTAACTTCAGAGCGTATATTGTAAAAACGATATACGTAACTTAGTATCAAATATGCCTCTCCCCACAAAGAAAAACTGAAATTTCATTTTACAATGATCGGAATATATATATCTATTTCTTTTTCTTGGCTAGCAACGATATAAACTTTTGAAACCATATAAAGAGTAAAGGAAGACGTTCGTGGAGTTTTTTATCAAAATTCAAACACCTAGAAAATCTAGTAAAATTAGTAATGGTAACATTTCTTTGCCGTAGTATTATCTTCAGATCTTCAGTCGTCATGTGGCTTTATTTATCTTTCTAACGTAAAACTATATATATATATATATATATATATATATATATAAAAAATCTGTTA
>JAWQRM010000475.1:0-22288 GCA_033557675.1 Coptodactyla brooksi | reverse complement strand
GTACAGTCCATAGATTTGAAGGAATTATTGTGATTAATAGCATGAAAAGACAAGTCTTTCTGTTAATGCTAATTCCTATTCTTCATCTCCATAAGTAGTTTTCCGAAAAAAATTCCTGGATTTTGGAGGAAGATGCAGCAGTATGTAAATATCTTTTATGTGTCTGTGTCTCCAAGTGCTTTGAAATATCATTCTTCTCGCCGTGCGAAATAGAAAATTCGCACATTTTACCATATAATCGCTTTTGGTTTTTTTTAATAAAAGGAAATCCGATTAAATCCGAAATTAAAACCGATTTTAATATTTTTGGTCTTGTGTGAAAGAGCATTTTGTGAATTTTAAAAAAAATTTGGTCGGATCGTTTAGTTTAAAACACTAGAGGACGTTATCTGCACCGATTAATTTTTTTTTATGTGTAGAAAAAAGTTAAATGGAACGGTACTATTTTCATGACAGACCCTTAGCCATCATAAAATTAGCTAAATTTTAGAGAAAACGCCATCGCGATATCTCCATCCGTTTTCGATTTATAGAAGAAAGTGTTAAAAATTCGAGTGCCACAATCGGATCAAGTTACTGTAGGGAGAAAAACAAATCATATAGCAACAGATACCCGACGTAATTTAAATTACGATTCAACTTTCTTGTCACTTAGCACAAAATTGTTAACACGTCGAGCCTTCCTTCACACTTTATCCAGGCTTCGGAATGGTTCAAAACTAGTTTTGAAGCATGTTTAAAGGCCAACGAGACATCAGTAATAACAATACAATAAAAGAAGCACTAAACATTTAGATTTACTAAAAATTTAGCCACAAATAACTTACAAATGTTCACAATGTCTTCCATCATTCTCGATGCATTTGTTGAATCTAGTTTCTGTAGAAAAAAACCGCTACTTCAATTTCAGCCCTGGACAAACTTCTAATGGCATTTCGTATTCTTTCCATCATATTTTCTTTGGTTGATGGTTTCTCTTGAAAAACAAGGTCTTTCAGTCTACCCCGTAGGTAAAAATCTAAACAAGTTAGATCCGGCGAAGGCGCCGGCCAAGGAAATAGACTTCCTCTTCCAATAACACAATTCAGATATTGCTCGTCTAAATGGTGACGTACGTTTCAGCATTTAGACGAGAATTTAGGTGATGTGCCGGTTATCCATCAAGCTGGAACCACATGTTCCTTCTTCTTTCCAAGGAGACGTTTTCTCAAAGTGGTGGAAGAAAAAGTTCACAAATTCCAAAAACCTTTCTCCGTTTAGGGTTTGGTCAAAGAAATGTGGGCCTATAATTTTTCTTTCCACGATTCCGCACCATACGTTCAAACTCCAGCGATTTTGATGTTCTACTTGCCGCATCCAATGTGGATTTTCCACGGAGCAATAATGAAAATTATGCAAATTTATACCCCCTGCGCTACTGAAAGTTGCTTCATCCGTTCATAATATTGGTGACAGAAAATTTCGATTCTCCCGAATCATATTTAACAGCCAGTGACAATAAAACGATGTGATATGGATGCATATTAGTCTCTTGAAGAATTTCGTGGACAATTGTTTTTGGGACTCCCAGGTTATTGGAAAAATTTCTCTTGCTTACGGTTGGATCGTACTGCACGTAGGCCAAAACATTAATAATATTTCCTTCGGTACGAGTTCTAGGAATTCTTAGAGGTGCTTAAATGGGCTGCATGTTGCCAGTCTCCCGTAATTGCCTAGCCAATCTTGAAAACACTTCTCGAGAAAAATGTCTTCCTTGTGGAAGTTGCATTGCATATTGTCGCGACAAAATTGCAACATTTTCGAAACATTGAAAATAAATGCGCAACATATCATACGCTTCCACGTTAGTAAATGGCATAATTAAAAAAAAAGGAAAAACGATTAAAAAGTAATTTAAGACACAAAAACTATCGGAACTAACTTTTGACAATTGTCAAATCTGCAATATTTTCACCTAAGCAGTTATCGCTAAGGTAACTTGATTCCATTGAGGCATTCGAATTTTTAATATTTTCTCTAACAATCGAGAACGGATGGATATATCGCGATGCCGTTTTCCCTAAAATTGAACTAATTTTATGATGGCTAATGGTCTGTCATGGAAATAGTACCGTTCTATTTAACTTTTTTCCAAAATTCGAAAATTTGTTTTAAACTAAACGATTCAACCAAATTTTTTTTCAAAAACTCATAAAATACTCTTTCAAACGAGACGAAAAATATTAAAATCGGTTGCATGGTTCAAAAGACATAAAAATATAAATATTGAAAAATGCATTGCCCCTCCCTTATTATGACAGATACTTAAGTATGTTGCAAAGCAAAAGGATGCGGTATTACGCAAGCTATCAAATGATTTCTTCAAAATTTTATTCATAGCAGTTATGCCCCTTAGCGATCCAATTGCGAACTTCGAAATAATTTCCAGCCATTTCTCCTGGCTACTTTGTTTATAAGGATTTTTTTGCCAAACCTCTAGGCCTTATCATTCTCGAGATACAGCCGCTCCGTACCCTTATCCGGACACCCAGCACAATTTCTATAACAGGACGAATGGCAACGGTTCAGTGTTTACAATTTCACGGTTTTGGCAACTCGAAAATGACAGAAGACGCAGGGTGAGCAATTCGCTTAGTGAAAATTATCAAAATCAGGTGTACCAAATACGTTCAATCATTCGCGCTCGCACTGTATTAATACTATTAAATGACATTTTATTGTATAACAAATGGTAATTTTTTTGCACACGAGCGTACATATGATTTAGTAAATATGCCAGCCGTTGAAACAAAGATCTTTACATCACCATATTATATTACATAGCGTACATAGAAGTCGTACAAAGCGAATTCGATCAATAGAACATTCTATCAGGACATGGATGTCGGTTGATAAGCATTCTCAATACTTCCTCGACAAACACGTAGAGAGAATAGGTGTCAGGCAAACGCTGAATGACGGAACGCAAGTATGCGGTAAAAATTAGTTTTTAACGTTATATAAAAACTGGATATTAAATATTCCGTGGCAATAAAAAGCAAGAGAATCAATCGATACCCGAACGGGTACGATAAGGGCCGCTGTCGGTAATTTAAAACTTGTAGGCAGCATTGCTCGCGCGATAAGGGTCTAATTTCCGTAGATAAGACAACACTTTTCGCGACAGATGGTGAGAATATTGTGAGAACCCGGTATATGAGTAGTATACTTCAGAGCCATATGGCACGCGAGTTTAACAAAGACAGATAACAACGTGCCCTATCGAGGGTTCTGGCTATTTAACGTTCTAGGAAATGTAGTTTTGAGCGAAATTATTTTATATTAATATACTATTTCTGTTTGATGGTCGGTGCGTTATTGTGCACATACTGTAGTAGTAATAGATAGTAAGAAGAGAGAGAAAGAGAGAGAGCTAGCTCGTGTTCATCTACGTGTGCGTAAGTACGTATGTATGTGTCAGTAGTCAGATCAACAGTTGTGGGTTCGCGCTCGGTTCGTTCGCAGGTGGCCGCGCTTGGAGCGAGTGCGACCCCTTTACCTTCGGTAAAGGAGACGGGCACCGTCCCGTGACCGTATCCCGTAGGCTCTAAAAGTGGTGCGTCTCGTTTCAGGTATTGACATGGGCGACTATTCTTAAAGTGGGGACGGAGAGATCTTCTGGAGGGGGAAACTGACGACCAATAACGCTCCGACTTATGATGTCATCGGAGGAGGAGACAGAGTTCGGTTTGTACGCAGATAAACTCCTGAAGAAATCTAAAAGAACTAGACAGCGTGTGGACGCCGGCGAGCCGCGTAACAGTTACTCCTCGATACCGAACTTCAGTTCGAGACCGACGTTCCTCGGCGGCGGCAGCAACATTTACGGCGCAATTTTCACGCAACAGCAACAGTTCGGCTTGTTCGGGCCGGGGTTCGCGCCCGCTAAAATGTTAAACGAGTTACTGGGCAGACAAAAATCGGATACAAGCGGAGGAAACGTGCAAAGTGAGGGGGAAGACGGGAAATTCGATTCGGTGATCAGGTGCGACGGCAGCCCGCCGTCCAACGAACAGCTCGCCCACCACATGCTGAGGGACATCCTGCAGGGACGCAAACACGACCTTATGGCACTGGACCACGAGCTGCGGAACGGCCAAGACCATATCATAAACAACAATAACAACGACCCCAAGGTAGACCCCGCGGACCGGGAAGTCGAATCCTCGAAGGAGGCAGAGTCGGCCGAGCGACAGGAAATGATGGAGGAGGCCCTAAACGGTATGGAGACCGAATCCCTCCCGTCCCCGAAAGTGGAACCGTCGAGTCCGGCGAAACCGGAGGACGCGAAGAAGGCGCGAGTCGAGAACATCGTCTCCGGGATGCGTTCGAGTCCGGCGCCGCTGCAGGTGAACGGCTGCAAGAAACGCAAACTGTACCAGCCGCAGCAACACGACAGCACAGCAGAGAGGTACATAGACGACGAAGAAGAGGAATCAGAACCGATCAGACAAAAGCGCGTGGAGAAAAACGCCTTGAAATCCCAACTCAGGACAATGCAAGAACAATTAGCAGAAATGCAACAGAAATACGTTCAATTATGTACGCGTATGGAACAAAACTCAGAGGAAAGTCAAGAAGTCGAGGAAATCCCCAGTGATAGTGAACAAAGTAAACGATCGGCACCGCCGTCTCCCGTTACTACCTCGGTGACACCCATCCCTCAACCTCCATCATTAACGCAACAGGTGAGCAAAATGAAGATTTGCCCGCCGACGCCTCATTACCATAACGGACTGTTACACGAACACCCACACATGAGCAACGCCGCAGCGATGTACCTAGGGGTAAGTCACAAACTGTTAATGGAGCAAGAAGCGCGTATGGTGAAAGAAGCCGCTGCGGCCGCGGCTGCGAGCAACGAATCCCCGCAAAGTAATCCGCCTCCACATCATAAAGAAAACGCTTTTGCCGAACGTTTGAGTATGATGCGAAATATGACCCCGACGGGCACGGACTTGGAAGGGCTCGCGGACGCCCTCAAAACGGAAATAACCTCGTCATTATCGAACCTCATCGATACGATAGTCACGAGATTTTTACATCAAAGGAGATGTAAACATTCCGACGCCGCGGCGTCGGCAGAACAATTAAACAAAGACCTCTTACTGGCCTCGCAGTTATTAGATAGGAAGTCCCCCAGAACCAAGGTATCAGAACAGAGACCACACGCACCACCGCCAACGTCAAGCGGCCACATGGTTAACGGCCACCATCCGCCTATGATGCCGGTGCACAGCATGGCTATGCAAAAACCGTCAGAAATGCACGTGCGACCTCCGATGTTCCAACCACCGAAACCGCCAGGAATCAGCCAGGCCGCCCTATACGGCATGAACCATCCGTTCTGCGTTTCCAAACAACCAGAAAATCCAGAACAAAACGAAGCGTTAAGTCTTGTCGTCACACCGAAGAAAAAAAGGCATAAGGTTACGGATACCAGGATAACGCCGCGAACTGTTAGTAGAATCTTGGGCCAAGACGGTATCGGCATGTCACCAGCTCCGATGGAACAGTCGTGTACGTCACCGAGACCTCCACCATATCACCAACCACCTCCGATGTTACCGGTGTCCTTACCAACTTCGGTGGCAATTCCTAACCCAGGACTTCACGAATCTCAGGTCTTCTCACCGTACAGCCCATTCTTCCATGGACCAAGCCACGGACACCACATGGCAATGCCCGTAAGTAAATCAATATTTAATTCCCTTATTCATATTAACACTACGTATCTAATTTCTTAAGGCGTCAGCATCACCTCCGAGGATGCACAAAATGGAACGAGAATCCCCGCCAATCCACCATCCACCTACGCTTCTCCATCCTGCTTTATTAGCAGCTGCTCAACACGGTGGTTCCCCAGATTACGGACACATGCGGGCGCCTTCAGGAGGAATGAACATGGACAACGGTGATAGGAATAGTGATTGTAATTCCGGTGACATCTCGTACGACGGAATGCAGCCTACAATATCCTTTTTATACAAAAATATACACGAAGAAGTAATTATTTTTGATTATTTTGCTTTTTGTAAACGTAAAGATCGCTTCCGTGTCTTCGCGCTAATTTGTAAGTCTTCCGTCCCAAACAATGGCGACGGTAAATCTCGGTATTGGGTGATATCCTCGACAAAACTCGATAAGAAACCATATAAAAATCTAATACTTAATCGATGTCGGGTTTAGAACGTATACCTACGGCCGCAAAAGGATTTAGTTCTCGTCAATGTATCGTGTACCGTAATTACAAGGCTTTTCGAGAAACAGAACGCAAAACAAACGGTAAACTGATGAATTGAGTCGTAGACATCGATGCCTATCATTACCACAGACGGTTAACAAGTCCTTGTTAATATTTCAACTCCCTACCTTTGCCTTAATGTATCACACTTTTGTGAGAATATCGTGCCGCGATGCACGTGCTACAGCTAAGAAAAGGAATAAGTTATAACTTTGCCTTTTTTGCGCGAAGTTTACCATCGATTATTAAACATAATTATCCTGCGCAAATAAGCGCCGAACTAACGGAAGTTGAGTATTTTTACGTTTACAATGAGAAGTAGAACCGTCAAATTTCCTAAATTGATCTTGAATATATGGCAAAATATTTCCTTAACCCCTTAGCACTCGTCAACATTGACACCAATGCACCTCAGAAAAGCGAAGTTGATGTTCTTTTGGGTGAGGTATCCCAGTTCAGCGGTACTGAAGATGTACTTCCCCGACATCAAGTTCAATAAAAACAACACTGCCCAACTGGTCAAATGGTTCTCCAACTTCAGGTGAGTTCTTCTAAAATCACTTATTTTCAGTTTTTAATAAGGAAATGTCGTAGTCCACAATTTAGACACAAGTAATCATAACGCAAAATATTTGTAATTTTATAGCTAATCATCGTTCCACATATGAATAACATAACTTCCTGAATTTCTATTCATAATACTTTATAATATTCATATGAAAGAAAATAATTTATACTTCCACATATACATCTTGGAAATTATTACAAAAAATATATTTTAAAAAATGCTCGTTTTGAAAATAAATTTTTTGTTAGTCCTCCAATTTTTAGATTACCTTATAATCTTAGAAATGTTAAATATGTATCCAGCTTAATTATATTAATTGGAATGAATGATTATAATTCCCTATGTACTTTAAGTATTATTACTTTTTAAGACAACTTAGTTTGAATTAAGAGCAGGGGCAACAGTATTGTAATAAATTGATTCATCGATAACAACATATTCTTTGATTCGTCCTTCGGTGACATGATCAAGAATGTTTATAATCTTCAATTATTTTCAATTTTATAAGATGTTTATACAAGGACTGCAAACTATTTCTTTATTTTCTTTATTTTTTAATAACACCCTATACATTGCTTAATACTTCTTTGCGTCATTCGCATGTCTGTGTAAATGTAGGTGTAAACGTTTTGTGAAGATATGTATTACCAAGTTATTTTCTTGTAAAAAAAATTACTACTTTTATGCGTAATTTAAATATTTGTGCTAACATTAAGAAAAAAAATGCGATAATTAGGTTTAGTTTGCCATAAGTAGATTTCTTTAATGAAATGTTACTACTAAGTTGATCACAATACCACTTACCGTATCTTAGCAGATAGTCTGACATTGATTTAAATGTTTTTCTTTTTCGAATTCTTACTTGAACGTCGCTGTTACGGCTACATTCCTATCTAAAAAATGCCATATTCATAAAATAAACATTGACAGTTATTAAAGGTACAGCGTTCATGTTTCTTTATTACTAGTTCGCTATTCAGAGAGAGAACGGAAGAAACGAAATAGTATATCTTTAAATGAATCACCACTTATAATTTACATCCAGATTTCAGTGCTATAAATTATGTATTAGATAGGCAGCTTAATTACCTAAAAACAGATAATAAACCCGAATAATAAATAAATTTATGAAGTCTGAGATTAATTAGGTATATTTTCTTCTAATTCTAATTGATTTGTATAAAACAGTTTCAGATACAATTAACAGATTTTATGATGCATTACTTTTAGGTTTTTAACATTTCTTTACGTAGGTTTTAATGGCGTTTCAACGCAAGCAGCACACTTTTGGTAATTCTTGATCGCTTTAAAGGGACTAAAAACTTTTTAAAATAAGTAAATAACAAGTTTAGGGGTCGGTTAACCGATGTTCATGCAACCAAATATCTCATTGTTCCGCAATTTAAGTAATTTAAATTATTATATACTATATATAATAATTTAATCAGTAAAAGTACTTTTCTAAGAATAATCATTTGTAACATTCGGAAATGTTCATGACAATAAAAAAATAATATGGATATTCTAATTAAATAATATTACAAATTAACCTACATTTTAAAAGTTGACGGATCTTCTTCCGTATCTTTAGGAAGTTCGATGACAATTTAGATAAATAGCGCTAACATCGATACCATTTTACATATATGTATACGAATTCAAATTTATGTGTCTTAAAAAAATTGCGTAAAGAAATAAACGCAATAGTGGAATAAAAAATTCAAGGCATTAATACCAAATGGTACTTCCTATATTAAAATATTATTTGTATAACATTCTTTCGAATATTTATTACCAGCCTGCTTTTCTGTCTTCATACATTTAAAATAGTAAGGTTGTGGACCTGGAATCTTCGATTTCATAGCAAAGTTAAATAATTATCACCACTGTGCCAACCCGGGAAAATATCTCCCCTTTCATCACTCCTGAAGAGGCTGACCTGGTTAGCGAAACATACATCAAGCAGGTATTATTCAGTCTTGGTAACGTTTAATTTTATTTAATTTTTTAACTTTATATAGACCTAAGCACACACTTCCTGGGGTCGTACCACAAATGTGAATTAGTAATCTGTACTTACCAAGGTATTGGGCAAACTGTAGTCACTTTGATGGGCAACTTTCTTAAGCACTGTGTTTTGAAACGGTTGAGGAACATTTTAACATAACAGAAAATTAATAAATTAGTGGAAAAGCGCAACAGAAAACATGACAACGCTAACATAGAAAGTCAATTTAGAATTACGGCTTCTATTATTGTAAATCTATGATTGTCAAAATAGAGGATCTTCTATTACGTTGCCTTTACCGAAAGATTGATCCATATTGGATAATATTCCTTTCATGCACAGTTGAGAACTTTAATTGTCAGCAGAGCGGAGCTAAATCTCAAAACAATTATTTTGTAAAACTTCTAAGAGCCACAGAACGGCAAATTTTTGTCAAAATAGTGTTGCGTTACAAAAATGAACTTCCAAATCAAAGCAATTCGGAATTAATGTGCGTAACGGCATCTAAAATTTGAAACTCGGCGAAAAGATAATACAGTGAATGCAAAATATGTGTAAACATTTCTTCGAATAACAAGAAATTTTCTATAAAAGGGCAACTGAAACCTACAGAAGGAAAATTTTTTGAAAAAATTGTGATGCACTGTACTGATGGTGCAAAAGCGAAAAAATCAAGTTTTTGGTATTTTTAGGAATGGGCAATATTTTAATCAGATATCTTCTGCAGTTAAGCCTTTCCTAACAAATCAAAATAAATTAGCTAGATTAATATTTTGGCTGTCAAATGTGAAACTAGATTGACATTTCTTAGATTTCCATGATTATCTTCATATTGATGAAAAATGGTTCTACTTAACGGAAACAAAATGCTCTTATTGTATAACGTTTAATGAAGAAGAACTTCATAGAACGTGCATAAATCAACGCTTTATAACAATAATGAATGCTTTGTAACAGAAGAGGTGGTTGATCTATTTGGTTTAAATTACAACCACCGAATAATCATGATATGAATGTGTTGAGTCATGGCTACTTTAACTCTTCACTTCTTACAAAAGATGAACTGATCGAATACGTTCAATCCACCTACAATGAGCTGAAAGCAGAAACTCTTGATGATCTTTTCCAAACATTGTAGACGTGTCTAGAATCTGTTTTGTTCGCATATGGAGCAAATTCTTATAAAGTTCCTCATACTAACAAGGCAAAACTGAAGGGTAGCCACAAGCTTTGGAGAAATGCACATCTTTAATCGACTAAACCTTAATTTAAGTTCCCTGCACTATTGCAAGTTTCATGAACAAAATAATTTTACTTCTATAAATTGTAAACGTATACCATTCACCACTTAATCAAAACAAGAAATGAACTTCTCGACAACGTTTCGCTAACCATGTTAGTATCTTCTGGATCGATAAGAGACAAGACAAGATACAAGAAGAGCGACAAGGTCTCTTGTTGCTCCCGAAGATGCTAACATTGGTTATCGAAATGTGTGTCGGGCAGTTAATTTCTTGTTTTGGTTATGTTGTGACAATTATTTAACTTTGCTATGAAACCGAAGGTTCCAAACTCACATATTTATATTTTCGGGCAACAACAAATTCCAAATGTACTCGTATATCATATTTCGGGATAAAAAATCAACAAAAATTAAGAAAATCGACATATGACCAGTGGAAAATGGTGGAAATGGTTTCTCTCTAATAAGCATCTTATATGATACATCCAGATATGTTTTTAATGCCGTAGAAAATTAGTAACTTTTCACACAAAAAAAATAAATGGCTGACGACATTTGCCATTGATAAAATGGTGATGGCTATTGATGAATTGAAAACCTTCCATAGAAAAAGCTCCATACTAGCGAGATACCCAGCACATACAAGGTATACATACAAAATATTAGGTTGTAAGTAATTTCGTTTTTTTTTTCGGTGAAAATGAAAGGCACTTTTCTTAGAGAATATAAATATTTGATGTAATTACATATTCACCATTTAGGTTCAACACTTTTTGCCAGCTTTCTGGCAGTAGCACGATTCTATGTTCGTAAAACTGATGATCCTTGCTGGCAAAAAAACTGATCCAAGTAGTTTTTGACGGCTTCATTTGAAGTAACGGATTCGCATCCAAGCTGTAAAAACTTTTGGCGGATTACCAAACTGGTATGCGGTTTCGCATTATCTTGGTGGAACACTATACATTTTCTTTTGATCAATTCTGGCCTTTTCTGTTTGAGTGATTCACGCTATTTGTCCAGTTGATAACAGTACGCTTTAGAGTCGATCGTGATATTGTTCCAAACATTTTGAGAAGAGCTCCCAAAAATTTTGCAATCTTGCAAGAAAAGTTTGCAATCTTGCAAAAAAAAATTTGCAATCTTGCAAAAAAAATTTTGCAATTTTGCAATCTTTCGCAAACTTTTACAAATGATTCTACAAACCAGTTTGCAAAAAATAATGCAATTTATTTGTCCAGTTAATGGTAGTAGGTACATTTCAGAATTGACGTGCTATTCTCCCAAAAACTTGCAAAAAAATTTGCAAATTTTTGCGAGAAATTTTGCAAGCCAGCTTGCACAAAATCATGCAATTTATTTGCCCAGCTGATGACAGTACACTTGAGAATTGATCGTGGTATTCTCCCAAAAATATTGAAAAGAGCTCTCAAAAATGTTATAAACCTTTGCAAAAAATTTTGCAAATCAGTTTTGACACTGGTATTCTGACAATACATCTCCATACACATCGACTTTTTTGTAATAAAAAAGTAAAATTTGCGAAAATGCTGTTTTTCATTCTCCATGTTTCATAATACACAAAAAGAAAACAATTGCACATAACCGAGCAAAATATCTTCTCACATAAACTTTGCAGTCAGAACCGCACTGGTCAGCTATCAGAATATATAATGCATGTACGGTTTAGAATGAAGTTGGCTGATTAAAATGCAACTAACGTCTCTGCTGCGAAGAAAACGAAATTACTTTTTGAACAACCCAATAAAAGAAACAAATAAACAGAAATGTCTAAACACAATTACCGGAAACACTAAACACATTTTGCAATACTACAGTTAGAAGTTGAAAGAAAGGGTTGCTAAACGAGAATCACAAATTGAAGGAATGCTTACCCATTTTAAATCATATCAAAATATTAAGAAACTTAGTTAGCAAACAATATATATATTAACTAGTTTTCATGGTAAATGAAATAAAGAAAAAACTTCCTTCTATATTAGCCAATTGAGTTCAACATGTTTGCTTCTTGAGGCTCTACAGGTTAAGTAACAAATTAGTGTGCGTGCCATAATTTTACAAAATTATTTAACATTGAGACCAAGTGAAGAGCTGAAACGCTGCATATAAATATATGCGAAAAACTGAATATAAATAATTATAAGTTGACTTAAATTATTCGATACAATTCCTTAAACTAGTTCTAACAGTTACGCAAGTTAAAAGTTGTATAACAATCTAAATCTACGAATGAATTGTATCGACAAATGGTGTGCAGATTAGATTTCTTTCTATTTCCAATTCTTGAAATATTTTGTTCTTTAAACATATAAATTTCTTGTTTGAAGACATTGAGGGAAAAGTTAATTCAAATGCCAAGGAAACTTCAAAATTACTTAAATTACTTTCGTAGTCGAAATATACGATGACAATACGAATTGTCATCCTATCAATTATTTTCCTGTACACTTTAGAATTGATCATGGTATTCTCCCAAAAGTTCTGAAAAGAGCTCCTAAAAATTATGCAAACTTGCAAAAAATATTGGAAACTTTTGCAAAAGATACATCTTCTTCATACACATCGACTAATTCTTTTCTCCCTTGAACAGCATTTTTACCTTTTTTATAATAAAAAAGCAAAATGTTCCGAAAATGCTGTTTTTGATTCTCCATGTTTCATAAAACACAAAAAGAAAACAATTCCACAGAACCCAACAAAATATTTTCGCACGTAAACTTTGCAATGTCAGCGATCAGAATATATAATGCATGTACGGTTTAGATTGAAGTTGGCTGGTTAAAACACAACTAACGCCTCTGCTTCAAAAAATACAACCCAATAAGATGGTTTCAGTTTCATTCCAAATTTCTTGGCTTGACAAGCATGTGTGAACCTTCAAAGTAATCAACGAAAATAAAATTTTAAATAGTGAATGAGCCACTTGCCCAAATTAATTGCATTCGAAGTAACTAAAACACGTTAATGCTTGTGGTTAATTAATTAGAACTTTTCAGCAAACCAATCGAATTATTTAATTTTTGCGCTGTGAATACTACGCTTTCAGCTGTATGTTCTGCCCTTTTACTCTCGCAGAATTTGTATAGATGCTGAAGGAAAACATAAAATAAAACATAAGATAATGCAGCTGTTCGTGGAACAAGTCACTTTGTTCGCCTTAAGATTTTATTTTGTCAGAATTTCTTAACCAGATTAAAAAATTTAAAATTAAATTATGATAGACAAGACAAAAAATAAATAAAAGCGGGTTTAACAAAAGTAATAAATTTCATTGTTATTTTTTTCTTTATGACTAAGCAGAATACGAAGGTTTATAGGTTTCATAAAATGCAATCAAAAGGTAAGGTTTTCAAAAGAACAAAATGACAAATAAATCGGTAGGTTGTTAAAAGTTCTTTTGTGGTGTTAAGGTTTTGACTATTCATGAAAAATATCCATCTGAAATTCCTTTCAGATAATTAAGTTTTTCAACCGTCATCTAAAACTTGCATTTCACTTTTTTAGATGAAATGCAAGATTTAGCCCCTACAGTGGGCTTGTAGTGAAACTTTGTACAAACCGTTCAGGGACATCCTTGTATTTAAAACCTTTAAACTAAAATATCACTTTCTAGCTTCCGTGTTACATATAACCTGATTTAATGCTGCGAAATACACTTATTAACATAGGAACCGAATTTATTATTATAAATAATATTTATTATTATAACTGTCATTAAAATAAAGCTAATGAAACTAATACACGTTTCAGAAACATCAAAAATTATAACTGATCTTTATCACTAATAATTCTTTATGCCATTAATATCTATCGAATACTTTGAGCTCTCTAATTTACCACAACATTCGAGTGTTCAGTGCTGTATTGTTCATTACCACCTGCGGTTTCTTCGTAATCGGAGTTTTCTTTGACCTGTTTCGGGTTCAAGCCCGCATCAATACAACCAACTCACACTCTTACAAGAAGAGTATGTACATTCGTTCGAATCGGTTATCAAATCACCTGCGCTCCATTTTGTCGCAGGGGAACCGGATCCACTATGCATGTTAACGTACTTGTCAACCCTAGGAGATTTAAGAACAAGGTTCCCACAGATTCGCAAAGCGGCTTCCTTCCCCTAAGGTAAGGAACTAACGTGACGGCCCAGGTACGCGCGCAAGAATTACAACGGACTTCTTGAAGGCAAAGACGTTGTTGGCTGGCAACAAAAGATTCCAACATCTGCCTGTTTGATTTACCCTCCCTAAGTCGGCAACCTTTACTCTTTATTACGGGTTTCGTGTTCCCCGAGGAGTTCCCCTGGCGTCTTAAGAAACTTCTAACGTCTTGGCGATCCGCGACCATATGCCACGTGCCATATGCCCTCGTGCTATATCGTTTATCTATTATTTGGTCGCATATAAAAGTGATTTAACGACTTTTCGGTTACACACTTTATTTACATCGGTATGTAGAAATAATACACTAATAAAGGCATATAAATTCAAAGAAAACCTGCGGTTTAAATATGGTAAAGTCTTAGGGACCAACCAAATCTACTGTTCTATAGTTCTCGCAGTTTATCATGGGTTTTATGACTTCAGCTACTGATAATAAAAACCCCCTCGTAAACAACCTTTTGCAGACCCTTATTCAGGGTCGCACTTTACGTAGGTATTGCTTAATATTAAGTGAAAATAGTTTATACATAGAAGTAACAAACATTAGTAAGAACAATATCAACAAAATTACGAAACCAAATAAATAAAGAAAATCCACTATTTCCGAAGTAATCGTCGTCACTCTCAAAACTACGGTCATCTGTGTCAGAATCATTATTTACATGTATAATAAACTTTTAGGCATCCTGAGAAACATAGGAATTTTCTACAGTAAAATTTGGCAACTTTTTCTCCATTTAACCGTTGCTGTATCTATTACCGTTTCCGAGATCCCCATGATAGACATTCTTATCTTGGACACACTGTATATAATATTAATATATTAAGTTACTCACTTCTTTGCATTATGCACAAAAATATTTTATATTTTTGGTCTCTCGCTTCTACGGAATTTCACGATGCTCCTGTCGGCTAATATATATTATTTCTTTAATCACTTTTTTAATTACTTCATAGTCCCAAACCTATCAAGCTTCAAGGTAGAAACGAATGAGGATTTAAAGTGCACAGACTTGGAAAAGACAACTTTTTTGACTCCCACCGGCTCCTATAGATTTAACAGTGAATGAATCAATTATTTCTGTTCCAAAATTTGCCACCGACGTTTAAAATTAGACTTTCGCCTATCAATTTTCGAGTCGAATGCACCAAAACACCCGAAGATTTGCTCCAATCGAACCCAATCAAGATTCAATCTGTTTGCCGGACCAAAGGTGACCGGAAATGGAAATTATCGACCTTGGAGTGGTGTCCACAAGGTCCTCCCCTTCCTACCGACGAAATCTACTGTCACTATGCCAGAGCTGGCTGCATTATTAATTAGGCCTTTGATTATCCGTAATCGATCAATTAGTCGAAACTAAACGTGTAATCTCCACGTGGGCGGGGGGCTTAAAGTCTCCTCTCCCTGCGAAAAAGTGAAAGACCACCGAGACCGACTTCGTAGGTGGAACATCGCCCCCGTCTGTGTCACCCCTACTCCGACCATCGCTCGCTCTCTCTCGCTCCCTGCCTGGTACTGCTCAATTAAATATAACTTAATTAAGGTCTTGAGACTAATTAGTGAGGTTGGTATTTTTCTTTACGCCCTTTCTCCAGCATTGCTGCCGGCTCTGCGCGCTCGACGTCAACCGTCTCATTAGCTTTTATGCGAAATTAGTCATTAAAGCCTACCAGAAAAGTATACATTAATTTATATTAATTGAAGAACAGGTAATTTTCTGTTAATTGCAAGCTTATCTTTAAATTGAGATTTTCTCAGGTAATGTGCACAAAGTAAGACGTCAAGCTAATTCTGTTAATAAAAAATAAAAACTGTTAACTGACATATCGAATTGTGGCCCGAGAACGAACTAGACAATAGGTCTACTTAGGTGGGGCTTGCATTTATCCTTTGGTCGGTTTCCTGTCAATGTTATTAAGGCGGTAATATAACGAATTCTTAACAACATAAAGAGTTATGTTATTCATTCATCTACACGTAAATAATATCTGAACTATTATAAAAATTGCACCCTACATTAACAATCATTTCAAATGTAATGAAAAATCATTCCAAACTGAAAGCAGGGTCAGTTTTGAATTCATTCTCTCAACACAAGAAAATCAATGGCCCCACGTTTTTGAAAGCAGTAAATTTTACAAACAAAAAATTAGGTAGCGATAAATCTGAAGATCGAAGAAGGTAGAGAATGTAATCCCGCCTAATTTTCTAACCCATTTTCTAACCTAATATCTAATAACTGTTGAGAGTTCAATTTGGTCTTGCATTCAATGTATGCTTGCCCATTTCTATTGCCTCCCTCTCTTATTACAGAGAGGGGGGACAAGAATATGACCTGTCAAAACATTTAGTTTTTACAGATACGGCTGATTTACTCAAGTGAGTCTATATACTGTAGTAACGCCTATAATAAACACCTTAACCACACCAATATTGTTTAAATTTCACTCTCGACATATGTTTCGATGTATGTAATAAACCTTCGTCAGGAGAATTCCTGACGAATTCCTGACACATTCTCCTGGCGAAGGTTTATTAGATAAACTGAGACATATGTAGAGAGTGAGATTTGAAACAATCTTAGTGTGGTTAAGGTGTTTATTAACTCCAGTAACTACGAGATCACAGACTTCCGTTTTTCTCATATAATGAGTCTATATAGGTGGTGGTTTGTAGTGCCTTGCTTGATCTCCAATCGTAGTCCTATTTGTCACATTTCAACCCGTTATAGTTCTAAGGAACTAGGAGCTCGTTGCCTATCTAATATATGTTTGATAAGAATTTATCCAACGTATTGGGGCGTACAGAGTATGCCAATTAAATAACAAGGATTTTTTGATATTCATGAAAAAGCACATTTATTTATTTATGCTTAAAAGTTATTTTTTAGCATGGTAAACCAATCCATGCAAAGACACAGATATTTTGTTTGGTCAAAAACTCCTTCTTATATGAGAGATATTAAATAGATATTATCATAAACCTGTGGTCTTTTTAAATGAGAAAATCAATAACAGAGGAACAATTCATCCAATTATACTAGTTACCGAGTTACAAGCGAAAATTCGAAAAAAGAAACACAATTTTCGATATAACTAGTATTCTCTTACAGCTGAAGCTATTGAAAATTTGTGCACAGCTTTTTTTATTACATATCGTACGTAGAGTGAAATTAATGGATGTGCTATAATTACTGATTAATAATTAACCTTTTTCGCGTAATGATAGTGAGAATATAAACACAGCACATATTTGAATTTTTGGCTGTTATCTGTTTATCAGTTGTGAATCATATGTGGCCCTTGACAAGTAGTCCTTTACATATTTTGCTTCAAATTTCATGCTAAATCATCTGATTATCCATTTTATAAAAAGTAAAATAACCCATTACATTGACTAATAATTAACGTAGCCCAAGAATCTGATGTTACATCCAATGTTTAAACAGTAAATATCGCGAAAACAGAAGTTCATCCTCCTTTTTGATTTAAACTTGACATAAATTTATGAGCATACACAGTGTGACAATTAAATAACGAAAATTTTTAGATATACAAAAAACACATTGAATTATGTATAAAAGTTGTTTTTTATTCAAAATAGTTCCATTTAACTCAATACACTTTCTAGTACGTTGAACCAATGCATGCATACATTTTTGTATGTCATCCTTAGGAATGGCCTCTAGTACCTGTGTCAGAGCTATTTGAATGACTGAAGTATCATCAGAAAACAATCCTTTCATCGCTATTTTCAGTTTAGGGAAAAGAACATAGTCATACGTTGATATATCAGGTGAATACGGTGGGTGGTCAATGACATAGATATTTTTTTAGTCAAAAATTCACGAATTTTTGACGTCTTATGTGGCGGTGCATCATCATGCAACAAAAACAGCTATTTTCCTGCTGGATATTCAGGCCTAACACGTACAATTCTTGACCGCAAACGATGTAAAACTGCTATATAATATTCCCCATTGACAGTTTTATCTTGCGTAACAAATTCCTTGTGGATAATCCCTTGTGAATCATAAAAAGTAATCAACATTGTCTTAATTCTTGACTTCTGAAAGCGTATTTTTTTTTTGTTTTGGCTCTCCATTCGACTTTCATCCTGCAGATTTTCGCTTAGTTTCTGCATCACATTTAAAGCACCATGTTTCATCACCAGTTATGATCGAATCGAGAAAAGCTGGATTAACGAAAGGTTTCTCTATTTGTTTTTAATTCTTCAGCCAACATTCTCACAGTAAATTTTCCGTCGACAACAATGATTTCGTTCATCATTTAAATCTTCACGACCGTTTTGAAACGATTGAACCGCTTATAAACTGTAGCTTTAGACATACAATCATCACCACACACTTTTTTCATGGGTTCGTAAGTCTCAGCACATTTTTTCCCAGTTTAAAATAAAATTCAATATTTGCTCTTTGTTCCATTGTTTTTACGACATCAACATAATTTTTACCGTCATTCAAATGGCTGTCACTTTGTAACCTGCCATCGGATTAGCATGAAGTTCGGTGCGTTCGAAAGAGGTGACTTGTATCTTTCTAAGAATATATGCGTTGTATAGATGTGTTGTATGACTTAAATTAAAATTCTCGTTATTTAATTGTCATATATCATGGCATGGCCAGGATGCAAAATAAACTACGTGACAATCAGTCTGGGACGATATTTTAAAAGAAATCCTTTTCAACTTACATCATCTCTTTCATCTCTATCCACCTGTAGCCCTGTCAAAGTTAATTCAGATATAAGCGAATATGATGTGTACGCCACCTCTAATATTGACGTTGTTTTCGTAAGAAAATTGTACGTTTTCTGAATAATTTCCTGCGTGTTTAGGTGCTATTTATAAAATATGACTGCTCCTGCTAGATGATGAAATTTAAATTCTAATATGATTTCATTTGTTCTTGCCTCTTTATGAAAGCGTATTTAACAGATATTTCATTAAAACCGATGATGATGTTTCAGGATGAAGCAGTATGTGTTAAGTGGTTTATTTTATAAGCTAAAGAAGAACATAATAAATAAATTTCCAACTTGAAAGATAAAGAAACTGCTGATTGAACTTATTTGTTATCTTTATTTTAAACTGATTTTATTATCAACTTCAAATGAATGATTTATTACTCATTTTGTTTATAAGTTTGTATTATTTAGGGCGTAACTTTGATTAGGATTAAATATATGATTAAACATTTTAGTTTTTTTTATATTACGCGACAACAAAATCAGATCCATTGTGGAGGATACTTAGATGAATTAAATAAAAAGAACCCCATTTTTTATTTTTATATAGATCATATATATATATATATGTACGATTTTGAAGCAATAAAGCAATTTAGGAATCCATGAGTAAATGCCACACTCAGGGACTACTTTGGGTGCTCTGTGCTACTAGAGTTAAAAAAGTTAATGCTTAAAGCTAATGCGACGGTAATAGACACTGTACTCACACTACAGTTGAAGGCACTAATCGGAGAGAGAGGCCTAGCCGTACAGACGGAAACATTTACGGTGTTTCTTTTCAATTTTAGTTACTACGTAAATCATGCCTCTCCGTCCCACTTGTTTCTACTGTACCCGAGTAAAGTTTTAGCATACCTGTACCACAATTTTCCACAATCGGCTGTATTGTGACTGATTTTACTGCTCCAAATCGGTTTACAAAATGGTATCCAACACAATAATTGAATATTATTTTGATATCTATTCTGTGTCGGATTTGTAAATATTTATTACAACATATAACCATATCACGCTTGCTACTAGTCGTAACTTTAAGAATTAATTCTAAAAATTAGCAGTGAAATAGAGCAAAAGATCAAATCATGTAAATAAATACAAGGGATACAAATCATCATTTATATATTACTAACTTTGAGCGCCTTTAAAATTATTTGTTTATAAACCCAATAGTGGTATCAAACGCAATACAAATTTATGATATCAATAACAACTGTGCATCACTAACAACTATTCCAGTAAGTTTTAATTAATTTATTTTGTTTACTCAATTATTCAGTGATGTATTTTAAGCAATATTATAAACGTTTGATTGAAATATGATTAGGTAATGAAATTGTTAATGGTATTTGTTTATTTTAATATAATAGATTGTGATTGCGTTCTTTGACTGATGGTAGTCAGAGTAACTAAGTAGTGATTTTAAACAAAATGTTGAAAAGGTTGCAAAAAGTAGTAGAGAAGTATATACCTAAAATCTGGTAGAACATAATCGCCTAAATAAAATAAAATATCACACCCCTATGAATCAAAATTAAAAATAAATTAATAAGTAATGTCAAAATATATTAATATAATAAATTATTACTTAGATTAATATGGATGTTTCTTAAAATATTTAAATTATGAAAAGTTAAAATAATGCACTTAGCTAATGAATCCACCAATTATTTGTTAAATTTCTATTGATAATTAATAATTAGTTATTAATGAACTAATTAACTTTGAACAAAGCTGTAGTGTATCTTAAGCAAACATAAGCCAAAGCACTGCTTAGGCTTGCTTAACCTAAGCACTGCTTAGGTTTTCTATTATTTCTTATTAATTTATTTTTATAAACTCTTCGATATATTGAAGTGACATGCACCAGGAATCGAAATTCGTCCAAAAAAGACATTAATTAAATACCGTAGGCTTTTTTGCTCCTTCCCTTTCACTCTCTCTCCTCTTCGCGAACGTATAACGTGGGGTAAAGTTTTATTTAGGGTATCGTAACGGTTTTCTCTATTATTGAACAGCTGTCCCTTCATCTACCTATGCGTATAGAACTGTATTGTTCAAATAAAGCCTGGTCGAACTGACTGGTCGTTTAGTTTCCCTATATACAGGGACGCCCAAAAGTTCGCGAAACAAAATTTTGCATTGTAAAAGTCAGTGTACCATTACATTGCAATGTGCGATTTTTTACGTCCACTGTGAGGAGGTCTCTGTATGTGCACGTGGATTTATTTACAACAGTTAGTTCCCCTCTTTTGTGTACGCCCTTTTTTGTGTTAATTTTTTCCCTGCAAACAATCTTTCCTGAGATAAATTAAAAATCGCGCAGCGGCGACCGCCATATCTATATATTCGTTGTGTTCCTGTTACCTCGTGAAATGTTAAATACTGACTGCTCGGTTTCTGCCCCGAAGCATACGCGAGCTGCAGCCAACAAAGCTTTCGCGTTTCATTTTCCAGTTTGTAATGTTCGTTACTTGCTTTTTGAAATGAAAACTCCCGGAAAAGTCCCTCTTTATTGCTCGCCCTGTGTGCACTGACGCGTCGGTATTCAACGCGGAAAGGTGCGTGCGTCGAAGTCCTTTTGTCCCTTTAAAAGTTGGTGAAAATGCGATATTTTTTTCATTCCCAAAAAAGTGAAGCTAATTATTGCTTAACGCTGTCCGATTTTCCACTTTATTTTGCTTTGGTGACGTTAAAAATTTATCGTTTTTGCTTATCTGGAAAGAAGGGGCAATCGTCAGCAAAATTAAAGAAAATTCTTCTTGACATACAGAAATTAAATGTTTAACGTGAATATACCTATAATTAAAATGAGCGAAATGAAAATGGTAAAGAGAATGGTCTTAAACTTCGTACCTGGCGGTGAAAGTCCAACAACTTTAACGTTAAAGTCGATGAACTGTACAGCACTAATTGCGTACTTACTGATTTTCCAGGTTTTCATTTTGTTTTCACTGCTGCAGCTTCCGCACCTAGTACTTTAAGACCTGGAAAAAAATCTGAAGTATAAATTGGGGGTGAAAGCGACAACATAGGGCATGTGGAAATACAGAGAGAAGAAGCGAAAGTAGTGAACACATCTAGAACAGCTAAATTAAAATTGAATAAAATAGTAATAAGATTTGTAGTACTGTTTGCGAAACAGCAAACAAATGAACATTAATAAATTGGCATTAAACTAGAAGTACGGGGAAGAAGAATTCTAAGGAAAATGATTAAGGATTGGGTATTGTGTATG
>JAWQRM010000474.1:0-22365 GCA_033557675.1 Coptodactyla brooksi | reverse complement strand
ATATATATATATAGTGTGCGCCATCTTTCATGTCGGTATGTGAATATTGAATAACTTAACAAAAAAACAACCATATATGAGATATTTTTATTTAATTTGGTCCATTACAATTTATTTGGACTACTTTTTGAATAAAACATCAATCAAGTGGTGGCCTTTGTTGACTAAGACAAAATGTGCCTTTTTACTGCGTCTTCCATCACTTTTTCGAGCATCTCGGGCAGTATAGCGATGATTTCGGCACGAATGTTTGCCTTGAGCTCGTCAATTGTTTGACGCTTGCTGGCGTACACTTTGCTTGTCAAATAACCCCACAAAAAAGAAATCTGGAGGGGTCAAATGTGGAGATTTGGCTGGCTAGTCAATGTCGCCGTTTTTTGACATCACACGTCCAGGGAATTTTCTTCGCAGAAACTGCATTGTTTGATTTGCAGTGTGGCATGTCGCACCATCTTGTTGAAACCAATAACCGTCCAGACCTTTTTCACGCATGTTCGGGCAGACATAATGAGCCAACATGCACCGATATCGCTCCCCATTGACTGCCGGCCAAAACAGTGACTTTTTGGTCATGCAATGGTATTTCATGGATCTCGTGTGGATTCTGCGTTCCCAAAATGCCGCAATTTAGCTTGTTAACGTCGCCAGAGAGTGTGAAATGGGCCTCGTCGGTCATCAAAATTTGCTTCCAAAAATCAGGTTCAGTGTCAACCATTCGAGCGACTGTTTGGTCGTATTCCAAACGACGTAGCCGGTCTGCTGGCAATATTCTTTAAGTCAATTGCACTTTACATGGAAACAAATGCAAATCATCCTTCAAAATACACCGCAAAGTGGTTCCACTGATGCCAAAATGCTGAGCGCGGTGATGATATAACACATTTGGGTTCTCGGCAACGCTCTCTCTTACCGCTTCAACAAGTCCATTGGAACATCTTGAGTGTTGATGAACGGCATGTGGACAATTTCCCACTGTCCCGTACTTAACAAAATTCGACACCAAACGACGAATAGTGTTGTCAGACGATGCTGGTTGGCCACGGTATTTTCGATGATATGCACGTTGAGTTAACACAACTGAACGACTATTTTCAATGTACAGCGTCACTATTTCGGCACGTTGTTTCGGTGTGAAGCGATTCATGGTTCAAATTGTACTGAATTGATGTTTCAAAAACATGTCTACTCAAGTCTATCGGTTAACAAATGTTAAAGTTATTCAATGTTTACATACCGACATAAAATATGGCGCACCCTGTTTATATATACATTATGTTTATATACATTATGAGGAGGGGGAGATACTGCGCAACGCGTATTCGCCCTAACCCCCACTCTGCGTCCCGCTTGAACACGTATTGCGGGCGCGGCTTAAGGTCCTATGGTGCCAGATTTTATCCTCCCAGTGTATATATATCATATATGGGGGCAAAAAAGATAATGTTTCTTGTTCTAAAAAATATTTTTAGTGAAGCATTTGAAAGCGCTAAAAGTAATGACTTCCAATGCTATTCAAACTTATAACTTATCAATCTAAATCTTACTTCAGTACTAGCCTGCGGGAATTCTGCCTAATTCTTAACAAAATGTGTTTTGTAAATTTATCCTTAGCTTCCAGAACCCTCTTTTTATATACACCCATCATACATAGACCCACAAGCCGACTTTCTGCCATTGTTGACCTTAACCAAGTTTCTACCCTGCGTAAGGTACTGAAGGATCTTTCGATAGTGCATATCGTGCAGGGCTGTGCAAGTGAAGTAAGTGCACACGTTCAATGGACGGGTAGAATAGTTGCGTTCCTTCAATTAATGCAGCTAGTTCTATTTGCTTCAGTTCCGCATTTGGGATATTTTTTCCTTTCCACTGGTTGTACTAAAGTTCAGCTTCTGCGAGAAAATCATGCAGATTGTAGTAACTACAAAAACTTGTAGTTTTTTTTTAACTCGTAAGTCATACCAAGCATTATGTAAGGGTGCAACGAAGCAATGAGAATGCGGTAAAGTTCTCCTCAAAAAAACGCTGTTCCAGAGACAATATTAGTGAGTCAATGTATGGAATAATTAGCGATCTTCTCCAAAACTCGCTAGGAGTCTGTGCAGGTGGATTCGCACGATGTTTTTGTTGATTTAAGGTTGGCGGCATATTGAAATCTGTTCTAAGATGCTCGGCGATTATTTCAGCCTATGCTATAATACTATGACTTCAATAACCGCATTTTCACGGTGTTTTCTCATGATGTCTGTGATTGTTTTATGTGATTTGCACCTTGAAGTAAGTCCACACTTTTTGACTGAAGAACATTTACCACCGGTTGCAGCAATGCAGAATATTTTGATGTGAGACAAACACTAACAACGAATTTTGATTTTGTAGCAGCGCAATGCAATTGAAACGCAGCCTTTCTTGTTGCATTGCTACCGTCTGTTGACAGTTTTTCGAGCACCATATCCATTTTCACATAATGCTCCTCGAATGCTGAGATGCATTTATATTTCTGAGACCAACGGGTTTCACAGAGCATTGGTATATTCGGTATACATTTTCGACGAAGAGCCGATTCTCAGAAAAATCATTATGGAGATTGTAATCCGTATCACAACTATTTCGTTTAAGTCGTTTACGATTAAGTTTAGTTTGTGGTTAGCACAGTGAAAGTATAACGCCTTGGTATACTTTTCTCGAAGAATTTTCTGGGCACTCCCATCCTTTTCTATCATAGTGGAACACCCATCGTATCCTTGTCCGACACTTTTCTGGGTCAAGATCTAATTTTTCTACATAGTTGTTAATGGCAAATGCTACAGATTTTGCAACCATTTCAGTCAACTTTACAAAACCTAGAAATTCCTTACGAACCATCACCTTTCCTTCTAGATACAGTAAGCACATGCTTTCTTTACATCAGTAGTAATGTCGTCTCTAATGATGTCCCCACGACGGCAAATTATTTCATTTTGAATTTCTTGCGAGTTTCTCCATATGCCCTTTTAAAGTGTGGTAAAGTGCGGCGTTCTTCAAAAATACTTTCATGACTTTCTTTACCCCTCAAAAGCAGTTCATGTGTACCACAAAGCATCACAACAGAAATTATTGATGCATCAATTTTCTCGTTGACTTCTGTTTCTTATTGGTGAAAAGAAATCAGCTGTACATCAACAGGTATATTTTCAACAAAAATTTTGCTGCTGTGGCCGCTGATTTGTGTCACTCAGATGACATGTGAGATTTCGCGAATTCATGCATGTCCTTATAGTGAGCAAATGGCTTCACTATGAAAGAACTCAAAACATCCTCCATATTAGTTGGTCTGCAAGGTCTGAATACAGTATTTGCACAGAGAGATTTTTAACGAAACAGGATGTCCCTGCTGTAGAAATATCTTTACGTCAAACAGCAATAAAATAATCCCTTGGTACTGGGAAGGGTTTCAGAAAATGTTACTGCAAATCTAAATGTACCACAAGTTAAGGTGTACTTGTCGCAAAAATCAATTGCTATATAATTGAAATTGCCATCAATTTTTAGATTGCACTAATAAATAAGCATAATTTTATCACATGTTTTGCAAATTCATTTCTTTAATTGTAATAATATTTTAAACCGTATTTGGTTCTTTAGATATCGACAAATAAATAAATAATATTATGTTAATTTAAGCGTACCGAAACGTTGCTGTTGTTCTAACGAAGATCTTATTGTCACTTTAATGAATGCCTAGTAGATAATGTGCAGATTATCTAGGTAATTTTCGGCACTTTAACGGATCACCCTAGTTAATCTGCAGATTATCTAGATAATTTGTAGAATAACTGATTTCTGCACTTTAGCGGTAACATATATATGAACTTATAAGATTCGAATTTAAACAGGATATTTTCTGATGCTAGCGTTCCTTTATCAAAACTTGAAAGGACGTAGCAGGTTAAATATAGTATCATTAAACCATCACCTTGTTATCCTATTAAGTTATTACGTTAAATTGTTTGTACATACATACGAACTTATGTTGTTAATAGAAAACTTTTGGACTCGAATTACCATACCGAAAATCAACATTTATTAAATTTAATTTAGTTAGTGGGTTAAGGTAATGCAATAACATAAACCGGTCTTTGCGTGTTTACCATTCCGATAAACAGCTCGCTGACAATTTTCCGTGTTTATAGGCGAAATTAGTGACCAATTTGTCGGACACTAACGAACATAAATTTCAACTTGATTAGTAAAAATAGAGGGTATCGATGAAAAAGCGGTGACGTTACCGAACTATGTTAATTCCGAGCTCAATAGCACACTTAGCACACATTTTGCATGCGGTTTATAAAAGAGATCTGTTGGCTATTAGTATGCAGGATAATTGCCTTGAATTTATTATAAATAAATTATACCACCAAGAATTTCCGAAGTGACATATACCTTAATTCAAACAAGTAATAGACAAATGCAGTAAAAAATTATTTATTAAAAGTTTAAAAATAAATACAAAATCAATAAGAAATGAGAAAAATAATGATATGGTTGCGGTTGGTGTAGTTTTACCAATTTGTTAATTTCTTAGACAGTAAACTAGTTACTGCACTGCACCCACGCCCAACGAAATACTAGAGTACTTAAAAATTTCTGTACTCTTGGGCGCAATCCCGGGTAGAGAGCTGGCATTGATTTTTGAAGCCAGAACTCTTGATATCCACTTCTGAATTTTACTCTAAATTCTTCAATTCTACGAGTTAATCTAAATTCAACTCATCACTATCCACTTATCAATTGATTTCATTAAATATGCTAAACAGGTCTGTCAAATAAGCGATGTCATTTTTGGATGGTATACGGTTTTCGCGTAATTTCGCCTGTTTTCAAAGAAATCCAGTACTGGGTCAAATGGACTGAAGAAACGATTCAGACAAATACCTATTGAGAGCTAACGAACTTCTATTTGCAGTAGCAAGCGATTGTAATCTTCATTATTTTCACTACAAAGGTGACGAAATAATCTGTCGCTAACCTTGAAAGGATTTGCTCCTAATCTTATTGACAGCTTTAACAACGTAGCTACTGTATGAAATGCATTGTTTATCTGTTTATAGCCAGGCATCATAAATCAAAGAGGGGTAATGTGGAAATAATACTCTTGTAGCTGTATTAATGTATAACTTGGCTTAACCAGTTTCGATTAAATAATCATCTTCGGAAGCCTTTACAAGCTTATGTAATTGCTGAGAATCTGTTGTCACACGAGTTAATAAAGTCTAACAATCAAGGAATGAAGTTCCTTATCAATGGTGTAAAATTTTTTTAGTTAGAAAATTAAAACGGTATACACAAGGCACAGACGAATATTGAATATGTATACAGAGTGCCCCAGAGGTATAGAGTAATGGTTCTCCAGCCTTAACCAGACTTTATATTAAAAAATGTTTCAAACAAAGGTTGATTAGCACAATCATGCGCATGTATTCACTTAGTGCAAACAATTTTATGATTGTCATTTTGAATGATGACGTTGTTGACTTGTTTTTTAAATTGAACACTCTGTATATTTTTGGTTTTTTAAATTACTCTAGGTAAGATCTTTGAAAATTATATGAAGATTTAAGGTAAAAAAGTTGATAGTTTGTGAGATATTTGAGTTTTTATTACCTATAATAAATAAATTTAAAGATTTACGGGTAAATTAATACATTAATGGTTAAAAAAATGTAATAACGGAAGTTTTAAACCAAAAAACACAAAAACTTAAATTTAACGGAGCAGATGTTCAAAATTCAATACCTCTGCCTAAGTCATCTTCTAGAAAGTTCAAGATTTTTTAGAAAGTTCTTGTAGTACTTGCCCAGAAATGAGATGGAACCGGGTGCTTTCTTCATGTTGATGTTTGTTTTGATTTCCTATTTGACTTCAGTTGGCGAGGTTGGTGGAATTTCCTTTCTGTCCTGGCAAACAAAATCTGGTAGTACTTCATTATTTTCTGCCAAATTCGGTTGAAAGACGTTTTCTAAATATTCTGCTAATCTTGATGCTTTTGGTTCATTGCTTCTAGCCCAAGTACCATCCATATTCCTGATAGGCGGTATTTGCATCATTGGTTTTTTGAGGTTTTCGTGATTTTCCAAAATGAATATTCGATGTTGGAGTCATTTGTAAATTCGCTTAGAAACTTATTTATGGTGTCAGTTTTCTTTTTTTAATTGTGATGCAGTTTATTTGGTCTATTTTTATCATTAGGTGTACTGGTCTGGTGCCACTTTCTCCTTGCTTTTCGTCTTTCTGATACCAAGTCTAGAATTTTTTTAGGATAGTGATTGCCTTTTAATCTCCTTTTTATTTCATGCGTGTTTTCCCATGCTGACTGCTGTGTATCGTTGACAATTTTTTTCCGCGCAATAGCCCGTTGTTCTTCTGTTTGCAGTGGTACTTTCAACTGAACTTGCTTAATTAATTTATCCATTGTGGATCGTAAATTTGTTTCAATAGATGAGAATTGGTTGTTATTCGGTTCAACTTTCTGGGATTGCGGAGTTCCCTTTACTGCTTGAGAATAAGTCACGTTGTTATTTATCCTTGAGGGTTTCAGATTCTTCCCTTTATTAGTAGTTTTATTCATTTCTACCTCTTTTTCCATTGGCTGCTTTGAAGGGCCTGTTTTTTTTTTTAAGATTTATTTTAATTTTTTGCAATTCCTTATCTATTCTACATTCACGGTAGTTAGCCGGATGAGGTTCTCCGAAATGCATCCATTTTCGTTTTACATCTGCTGCTTTATCAGAATTTTTTCTGTGGTGCTTTTCGGTGCATTTAATACATATTGGCTGCTTTGCACAATAATTTTTAACCCTTTAATGCCCAACACCAATTTTATTTTAAAATTTATTCGAATTTTTGATATTTTGATATTTTTTTTGAGTGGGACATATACGTTCCGTCAGGAATATGTAAACTAAGAATTTCTATGAGTAATAAATAATTTAAAAATGAACAAAAAAGCAAAATAAAATTTATTTTACATAATTTGTACCAATACAATAAATGCTAATTTAAAAAAAAAACATTAGGGTATTATTTTGTGATAGTCAATAAAACAATTCTTTTTCGCATTGCAACAAAGAAATACGTTACAAGTGCAGCACTTGGACTGTGGACAGGACTCAAGTGCAATAGAGCTACCCATTTCGCATCTTCCTCGATTATTTGTAAAAACTGGCCAGCGTTTTCCCAATTTTTCTTTTCTTATATTATCTGGTATACTATAGTTATATTTTCTATGTTTAGTAGGTAAAGTTAAATTGTTTGAATTTTTTTTTCTATTTTTCCGTTCCATACAATCGGCTTGGTTCATTAATCCACTGGAAATTGATCTTCGAAATTCCAAAGGAGAGATTTTCTCAAAAGGTTGATTGAATATAATTGTCGAATTAACAAAACTTATATCTATAAGTGCCCAAAAAATTCGGTGCCACCACTTTCGCGATTTTCTGTCAACACAATATGAGCTTCGAAGTTGATTAGCTAAATCGACTCCTCCCATATTGGAGTTATAATCATTGACAACTTTTGGGCACTTAATTTTCTCAAATGATTCATCTTTTTTCTTTCTGTTTGTTACATTTTCTTCGTTTCCGTGGTAATTGGATGCAAAGTGCACAACTTTGTTATCTTTCCATATGTGGTATCCTATATTTGTGGATGAGAACCTGTAGTCATAGTCACTTCTTGATATTTTTTTGTTATCTGTCATATCGTATGGTAAATGCTATCTGATAGAACGTATTGTTTCACATCCAAGAGTGTCCTCGATGCGAAGTTTTTATAACAATGGTATCGAGGTAAAATAGTTGTCAAAAAATAACTTCTTCTTTTGTCTCCAAAATCGCTTGGATAGAAAAAGTACTACACGCTCCCCTAAACCATATTCACCAAATTCCTCTGCCAGTTTTTCGTTTTTACCCTGATACGAGTCTAGTGTGAAACCATTCTGATCTGCAATTGACCAAATTTTATAACCGCGCTTCATCGGATTGTACTGTTTCAAGGAACTACGGCCTTTGAAGAATATCATGGACTCATCAATGCTTAGTTCCCTTGTGTCATTGGTACATTTAAAAAATTGCTCCTACAAAGCAGATATCATTGGTCTAATTTTATATGCTTTATCAGTATTTATATTTATAATAATTATATATTTATAATTATTTATAATCTTAATTCGAAATCCAGTCGTCGTTTCCTCCATTTTTTTATGAAGTTCATTGAAGTTTTCAATGCCATCCACTACTGTCGGTGGCGGTTGTTTTGGTTTTTGTATTTTAATATGCAATTCATTAGATGTATCCGTTTCCTTTTGTGGTGACGATAGCGAAGTATCCATTTTCCTTTTCTTATTTCTGCCTTTCGCTCTAATCCATTCTGTCTCTTTTGCCAGTTCTTCACTATTTTATCTTCTTTTGGCTTATTGAGGATTTTTTGAGCTGTAAATATCTTCTTTGCAAGTCTGCTAGTTCCCACTGTAGTTGTTTAAGTTCATTCTGTATCTGATTGTTTTTGCTCGTCAAAACATTTTTTTCGTTTTCAGCTTTTTTCCATTCATTGCACAAGATCTGATCATTTTGCAATCTTGCATGATTTTCCTGAACCAATTCATAACTTCTTTGGATGAATTGGAGGAGTAAAGTATGCCAATTATCTGTTTTCGTTAAATTTTGATGTGAGCTAGTTAATCGGTACTTCATTTTGTATCAGTACGCCACTACACAGAAAATGTTTCTATGTCTGTTTAAGCTAAAATCGTTGAATGTTCGACACGGTTCGGTCTTGGCCTTCCGTCCACACTAGTTTTTGCCATACTTGCCTGACAATCACGGAGCAAGAATAAGGAAACTCCACTTCCACTTGATATATCGAACGATTTTCTAAGTCGGCTTCTCGACGACCTCTTTTTAATTTGTTTCAATATGGCGCCCCTTGCGGAAGAGTCTCAGTGGGTGTCTGACCTGACTTAGTCAAGACATTTTATTCATGCGTGATATAAATAAATCTCACAAATTATAAAAATATATGAAAATTTCAGAAAACGAAGTCACTGCGAAATCCCAAACTATCAAACTAAACTATAATACAGGTTATATTGATTCGGATGCCTTCAGATTTCTCCGCGAAGGGCGCCACATTGGAACAAACTAAGACGAGCTCGTATAGGTGGCGATAATAGTTGACTTAGAAATTGTTTCTAGAGAAACGTAAGTGGAAGTGGAGTCTCCTTATTCTTACTCCGTGCCGACAACCAACGATTTTATCTTTACCCGACGAAAGCCAAGCACATACTTTATCTAGGTATATGTATGTATCATTAACACAGAAAGTAAGGGTACCTGAATTGTAGTGAAAAATGTTAGACTATTTAAATTCGGACCTGCAGGTAGTGAAAGTCCTCGTCTTTTTGAACACTTTGTGTTTATGTGGGTAGGAGGAGGGAGGGGAGTGGGGGAAGGGATATTCATTGCTAAGGGAAAATGATGTGACGATATTTGTCAACATCATGCAGTATGTAGTCTGCGAAATAGTCAAGGCATTTTATCTGCTCGAACAAATTATCGTGCTAAAGTAAGCCTTATATAATGAAAATTGTAGGTATATGCAACATTTTACCACTGTCAAGTTAATATATGTGCCGATGTTACTCTATAAAAATATATAAAACTACATCTGTCGCTCCCGATGAGTAATGAGGAGGAGGATAAGTGCGAATAGAATACTTTGAAAAGGGTACTTCGGGCGTCTGTTCTCAAAGCCTTCTTCTACGCGTCATGCCACAGCACAAGGTTGGGTGACTCGAGTATTTGATACGCTGCTGCTTAGTTGACGAACCATTGGACGGTTTAGAAAAATGCGGTTTTTAGGATGGCCGCCAAATCACATTACAGTGTTGGCCAGGTAGCCCTCCTACAGCACGGCATCCTACAGCACGGCATCCTACAGCACGGCATCCTACAGCACGGTTTCGTTTTAATATAATAGGATAAATTGCGGGAACCCTCGCATAGCACTATAACCTGCAACATGGCTTCGCTCCAACACGATAAAAAATTGGGAAAACCTTTGTACAACACTGTATTTCTACAGCACTAGATAGCATTATTTTTGGTTAACACATTAAAAACTAAATCACCTTAAAATAATAACTGGAAGGAATAATGAATTGTAGTGGCTTTGCATGAAAATGTATAATCTATATTGTTTAAACATTGGTTTTTAAATTGTTTTGTGCCAAACCTTGAAAGTTATTTAAAGCAGAAAAATTTGAGCTTCAAGGCGCTATTACTATTAGATAATGCTCCACCTACCACCTAACACTATTTCGTTGTTACAACCATTGGATCAAAGTATTATTTATAGCTTCAAAACTTATTATATAAAAAAGCACTAGTGGATTTTAGACGTAATCGATTCGAAATCAACACCGGAAGCTCGGAATGAATTTTCAATTAAGCAGTGCATTGATATTATATCTTTGTTGCTGAAAGAACTACAAACATCAACGTTAAATGCATGTTGGAAGAAAATATGTCTTTTTTCTATCAGTTGAAATAGAAAACGTGTTTGAATCGTCAGAAAATGAAATTGGTGGCATTTTAGAACTGGCACTAATTTTCTAGTAACAATTATATCCGAATATACCTGGACAGCGTCCAAGTATGATAAGGTTAATATTCAAGGTCGAAGAAAATCTTTTTAGGAAATAAAAATAGGTGTATCTAACACAACCCTATTCTTAACTTTTGAAGATTCATATGCGCAGGTATTTTGATAGCGTGAACGTTTTGAATGCAACTGACCGTACCTCACGTGAAAGTTAGTTAAGTAGAGAAGTTTTTAAGATAATTTGTAGATTAATTGCGCTTGAAAGTAAAAATATATGTTAGTCGATATTAATTTTGGATGAAAACAATTCCATTAAAATATCTTAAAGCTGTTTAACTCTTGCAGAATGCATATTAGGGTCGAGTAAATTACATATTAGCTTTACCATCACGTCTGCAAATGTGTACGTCGAATTCTCAGTAACCCTGTATTACCGTTCAGCATGCATAATTCACAATATTTCCAGGAAGATTGATGAGCGTGTATCCAAAGGGAATCAATGCGAAGAGGCAAAGAATGCACAGACGCACTCCTTAATAATAAACCAAAATGACGGTGATGCAATTTTACCAAGGTAAATATAAAGTTTTACTATGAAGTTGTTTAGATTGCTATAGACTGTGATCGGTCATAATCCGTGAGCAATATAATTTTACGTGATGCAGTAAGAGTAAACAAATTAATTTTTCCTGATGGCAGCTGCGTCATCAGTCTGTTAGCTCCGCTCCCAGAGGCACAGTTGCCACTATTTCTGTTTGTTCCCACGTGCGTCGATCAGTTGTTTTTGGTTGTGTACGTTTAAAGGTTAAATTGACAGCTGGCTGCGGTATTTACCGTCGCATGTTATTTAATGTACTTGCAAAGTAAAGTTTACTATAGACCGAAATTTTCTAATAAGGAAACATTTCGTCTTGTAAGTACACATTTATCTACGGCTTTCCAAAACATTTATATAGCAACTTCAAGTTTAAAACCTAAAAATAAATAAAATACAATTATGTGTTAATTAATTGTAATAGATGATTTAGACAAAATAGTTATGACAGAAAAAAAAACGAGTTTAAATAACAAAAACTATATTCAGCAAATCAATTAAATAAAAGCATATTCTTAACAATTAATGAAGATATTCAAAACTAAATCATATTCTCAAATGATAAGTACGTCATAAATAAATATCTACACTATACAAAATATGTTTGAAAATATGAAACAACTGTAAAATAAATATAAGTAAAAACAAATAAATAAAAGAATACTCTGCAGTAAAGAGGCAGAAAAATAATCCATATAAATGGAAATGCTGTAAAAGGGCAGAAAATCAGTCATAGTCTAGATTAGAGGTACTTTGCATTTCCGAATTTTCTTCATCACTGCTGCTATCTCCTAGTTGTATTACTAATCCCGGGGGCTCCTTTTGTTCAAAAACCACTTACTTGTGCCACCATTCTTGTATCACCTTTTCCGTGTGGTTTGTGGCGTTCTGCCACATTTCTGGTGTAACATAGTCCAGGGCTTCTTTCCACATAGCTAGGCACGCTGTTCCATAACCACCTCGCCCCATATGGTTATTGTAGTAGTTTTTTTGCAATCGCCCAGGTATTCTCTATTGGATTAAAAATACAATGATAGGGAGGCAGCCTTAAAACTTTGTAACCATACTTAGTTGCAAGTTAGTCTGTAACATAAGTTTTTACAGGCTGGCTATTTGCCATAAGCACCAATAATTCTTTTTTGAACATGTTGTTACAGTTGATGTTACGTTGCTGTAACCAATTTACAATTTCCGTCTTTCTCCAACTAGAATTTGGTACTTTATCTGCCAACGTAGAATGGTAGCTGGCATTATCCATAACAATCATTGATAACTCTTTTAGATTTTTTAGAAATACCTCTTCAATCCAATTCTATTGGTTCATTTCTCCCTGATAATCAGGATCTTTCGTTTTCGAAGAAAATACCAAGCTTGCATCTGTAATAAAACCATTAGAATTTCCCTCATGTAAAATAACGTACCGGGTGCCTTCCGTGTTAGTAGTTCTCATGGAATTCTTAGTTCCGTTTTGCCACGACCGTGCCATTGATCCATTCTGACAATGATCCCATGTCTCGTCTAAAGAGATTTCCATGTTTTGGATTTCATATTCTGTACGTACTCCTTTAAAAAATAAAAAACGTGCCAGCACAACCTTCGGCAATTTCATTAACCCTATTTTCAGACAATCCTTTTTCCACTGAAAACTAATACTCTACTGTTCTTCAATATTATATCCATTATATATATATATATATATATATATCTGGCAACTTCAAATTCTCTAAAAGAGTAATTATTTTAACATGCACTTTTTTCTTATACATTTCATAAGTGACATTTCTAATATCCGTTGCCGTATTACTTGTCAATATCGGTTTTCGGTTTCTGCCGAGTACACTCCTTTGGCCCTTGTACTTTGCCATCCATAATTGCCTCACGTTTAACTCTTGATACGGTTCGTTCGCTGATGTTAACTGCTTCTGCGACACGCTACAACAAAAAAATGTTGATCATTAATTGATTACCGGTAAGACAAAAATTCGATCGAATCCAACATAAAATGCACACAACGGAAGATGATCTCTCTTTCGAAATAACTAATTAAAAAAAGATTCTATTTTCCAGTGACATTGGCTTCGACATTTTTACTAGAAATTATTATGATTCATTATTCATCATTACTTACCAAGTCAATTTGAAGCACAAATGAACAACAAGTGAAAATGTGTGGCAACGGTGTCGTGAAGTATTCCCTCGTGAAGTGTTGCCAACATACCAAAGTTTTAATCGTAACTATTTCACTTGATTTTTTAGTTTTAACACGTAAGTATGTATATAAATGCTTTTTATATTGATTATTTAATGAAATAAAGCAGCAGTTTCCTTTTTGAGGTTATGACGCAGCTGCCAACTTTGGTGGCGTTTACCTTAGTAACGCAGTTTGGGTGGATACTTGACACTTCGTTTATCAAATGTAGACGACACTACGATTAGAACATTCTTCTACGTAAAAGCATTTAGTGATTTTGCAAAGGTAATCGCCGACGTATTTCTCAGATTCAAGTTTGTAGGTTAGGCCTCGCGCTCAGCCCACAGCAGTTGCACAAAGTTGGTCGACTCGGCTCAACTTTTTACAACGTATCCTTATAGGTGTTCGAAGTCGATTTAGGTAAAGAATTCCGTCGAAACCGCGTCTAATGGTCGAATCGAGCCACAAATACCGGCCAGTTTCCAGACGCGTGCGAGTGATATTGGCCTAGAAATTACATAATCCGGGTTTTTAGCGCGCGGTGCGTGATTTTTCTCAGTTCTTGCTCTCGGTCTCTTCTAAACTCTAACTCTCGAGTTCAATTAGCGAATCAGAACACAATTTGATCTCGGTGCGAATCAAATCGGACACAGGCGAATTACAATTAAGCGTTAAGTTCGACCTGAGGTGGGGAGACAAGAAAAGTGTTGGACACGCATAAATGTCTAGAATTGAGGACTCGGTTACCTTAACATTATAACTCCACGCGCTCAAATGTGCTTAAATATTACCGCAATTGAATTTATTAGCGTTAAAAGTTCGAGTTGCTAAATATAGAGTCTGCAGAGTCGTGCATCGAGCATTAGGCTACAAGTACAGATGCATGTATGCAAGTAGAAATCTCTTTAGATTAATTGCGATGGAGGTGTCAAGGCCTGCTAAATATTTTGTTGCGCAAGTTTTGTAATTAACATACGCCGTGGTAACAACGTGAATACGTGTAATTGATGTGTCGTCGATAAACTCAATATTTCAATCGAGTATAATTGGTGAGAAACTCTGAGAACTGTTGAATTCACAGCTACAGCTTACTATAGTGATAAGTCAATCGTCTTATCGGTGCAAAGCATTTTCTACGTACCATGTTGTATACACCAGAAACTTCACACTCCATTAAACATGACAAGCTTTTTTGGCGTTAGTTCTTCAGGAAGCTTCCATTGGGACGTTTTGGCTTTAGATTCGGCGTAATATCCATTGATGTAAGGATATGTTTAATCCTGCTATTTCTTTAGTTTTACTATACACTTGTAGTCCTTCCGCTCATAGTGACGCGATGTATGCAGGTACAGGAGGATTGTCAAGAATAGCTCGAAATTAATATGTTGTGAATATTACACAAATATTTATTACACTTACAACATGTTATACCTGTTTTATTGTCACATTTTGTTATGGATGGCACAGCTACTTCGCCATGTTGATCTTGAATTTTCTTTAATACGACAGTAGCTTGTTCAATTATAATCTAGTATCATTTGTGGCTTCTCGTCGTCCCTGCTGCTAACTTTCTTATCACAGTGCATTGTGCTCATGAGAATAACGTTTTTATTTTTATTAGGCACATATGACACAATTGTGGTATCCTTGGTAAAATAAAAAGCAGTACTATGTACTCCTTTACTTATTGTAATCACGGGAAATTCGGGTTTATTTTTTCTAATCGTTCCTAATATTTTATGTTTTCTTTTGAGGAGCATTTCACTTAACTTTTTGGACGTGAAAAAAATATTACATGCAATATTTTGTCCCTCGAGTTCATGTTCTAGGTCTAAAACTACTCGCATTAAATTCTTTTAAACTTAAACTTTCATGGCATATGAAATACTACTGTCACAGAGAGTCCATATTTTGATGTCATATTTGCTGAATTGCTGTTCTCTGAAGCCAACAAGTTCCTCGTCAACAGTAACATTATCACCTACATTATACAATTTAGGCATAATTTCTATCCACTTCTCCAAAAACTCTCTTATATGGGCTAATTTGTCACTTTCAACGATATCGCTACACAAAAAATAGCTCTACCAGTTTCTGCATTTAATATCTTGTATTGTGATATTATCCGGATCTTTCCAATCGCAATCCTGTACTCTCCGACCATCAATTTGCTCATTTTCAACACATTTTCCTTCACTCTGGATATGACATACCTACTTGGACCAGGAGTAATTTTTATTATATCTTGACTTGATGCTCATCCACTTTGGGAGAAAGGTTCCAACATTCAAGACATAACTTTGTCTCAGTATTTGTTTGCACTACGTCATTATCTGAAGAATCATAGTCTGCTACGGATTTCTCATAGTCGGTTTCATCGCTGGTATGATTTTCAACCTCAGAAGTACCTTCATCGTCGGATGCATTTGCAGCTATCTCTGATGAAGAAATTTATCAGATAGATATCGCCTTGCCATTATTTATGTTGATGCTTATTCAACACTGTATATAAAGAAACTGAAGTGCGCTGTCCGCGTTCCGTATTTATATGATATATTAGTGTTCACGCACAGACATGCGCAGACATGCACATACTTGCATATTCGATCGGTACGAATGTATAATCTTGTTGATTGCTATATATAGTTGTAATGCACTTATAATGTTCATATGAATAAGGTTAAAAATAAAATTAACAAAAATCAAATCAATCTAAATATGGAGTTGTAATGGGTCCCCTTCCACTATGTTAATAATTATAAAATTATCAATTAATTAACTTATCACGGACTTACACTTCGAAAACGTGAAGTCCTTGCACGAAAGCGAGGTCAGGAAAGAAGGTAAAAAAAAACAATTAAAATAAAAACCCAAAAATTAAATAACAAAATATATTAATCCACAGAGAACAAACAAACTTTAAACCTACAGTTTTACAAGATAAGTTCTTAACTAACTCGTTTCAACCTTTCTGGAGACTCGCACCCAGATCAATTGTCATAAAGTGAGACAAATTGAATACTAGAGTTGTTAAAACAAGAACAAAAATATTTAAGACTTATGTGCACTCAATCAGCAGGTGGACTATTCGTCTAGGTAATTCCAGATAGTGGCTAAGCACTAACAGCACCCAATCGTCACAGAGTACACGAGCACAATGAAAAACACAAATGAGCTTAAAGCTCTCTGAACCAAGAGTGATTGTTCTTGAACTTTTACTTTTTCTTCAAAAAGTTTGGAGGCTGGGACGGTTCTTGACCTACAAGAGGTGGTAACCTCATAATTGGTCATCTCCCCTAAATTCTAACTAATTAGAAAACGGTACTAAGGGCAAACGTTTCACATTAATCTATTATCTAAGCGTAAGCTTTTACATTCAAGGTTGGTAAGTTAATCACGTCTGGCTTTTACGACGTACATCCTTTCAACTGCAAAAACAAATGTGACAACATTTGTTTTTGCAGTTGAATGGATGCATAAACATAAATACTTATGTTTAAAACCCTACTTCTGAAAACTAACTATCCTGCCAGGTCAAGAAAAGTCCCAAAATAATAAATATAAACTAGTGGGAAGAGAATCCTACGACGCCAGAACTGCTTGGGTTTGATTTATTTAGCCATTACCAAAATCTAAAGAAAATGACGGTTTTAGGTCATATTGCTCGAGGGTTATATACGTAACAATCTTGTTTAAAAAATGCAATAATAATTTCTTTTAAAAACTATTTGGCAATATTATACTTTACGCACCAGCAACCAAAGCCACAAAATCTTGGAAACAAATAATGAAAGATGACAAAGTTATAGAACCTGAAAATCCGTTTTGGGTCGTATTGACCCGAGGAGCACAGCAGGGTTAATCACCAATTATGATCCATTTGAGCAGTTCTGGGTTCTCGTTGAAACAATTTCGAAACAAATCTTAATAGGAAGTAAATCTATGGGCAAGTTCAAACGCTAAAATACAGTAGTGATAATTTCTGGTATATAAATCTACTTAACTCAACCACGGCGTCTAATGTAATTGAATCTCTTTACGAACAAAAAATACTGCACGCTTTGCATCCGACGGTCATTAGGCGCATTTAGCTCCCTCGGTCATCCGCCGTTACCTATTAGTCCGAGATCGCCACCATCGATTTCACGTTATTAGCCGTACGTGTTGGACAAATAGATAATGACGCGTAATTTCGTTACCACGTCGAACGTTCTTCTCCATAGTAGTACAATTTCATTAAGCGACCGACGAGAGGCATAGCGGCCAACGCAAAACTTCAAAGTGTCCGCCGACCTGATGAGGTTACACGCTGAAGCATGTGCTGCTCATCGACGACCTCATCATGCCTATTTAACGAAACCAACATATTCGTAATTATACGGATTGTGAGAAAATATATTTTAAAGCTTGATATATCCTACGTGTTAAAATGTAATGAAATGTGTTGATGTTCTGGTAGTATGCAGGGTACATATAACATACTCAATAAGAAGAGTTATATTTCAAGAGGAAGCGATGTAATAAATCGTAATACAATAATGGAATAATTCAGTGAATGATGTAAATTTGTAAATTTACATCTTTCACAATTATTGCAAATAATAGTACTGTAATGTAGTAGTAACATTAATAGCTAAAAACAGCACTGCAGAAATCAAATGTAATGTGTAAATGTACATATTTTATATCTCCAAACAAATACCTTCAGCGCTTTTCCAGTTCCAACAGTACTACTGTTATACGATAGTAATATTGATAACTAAAAACAGTAACGAAACTTATAATAATAGTCACATAATGCAGTAATAACAACAATAACAATTCAAACTGGAAAATACGATGTTAGAAATTTCTATAGTAACAGTGGTAAAGCCATATAAATATTTGAAATGATTCAATATTTACAATCACTATTGTTTCATGTTGGAACGCCAAGCACAGAAATGTTGTTTATTGCACATACATATTTTATATTTCAAAATAAATATATTTAATGTTTTTCTAGTTCCAGTACTATTAATACTATAATATTATTCAGCAGTAGTAGTATTGATAACTAAAAGTAATATAAAATGTCATGTAAGCCATGTAGTAGTCGTAGTATTAATAATTAAAAGTAATGAGGAATGTTATCCGTGATATATATATATATATATATATAACAATGGTAATATCGTTTAAGTATTCGTACATATGTTATAGTTTAAAACAAAAACCCCACGTCCTTTCAACTTTTGGGTCTTTAAATTAAATGAGTCATCAAACTGCTGAATATACTGATGTGCATAACACACATCTAACTATTATTTGATATCCGTTGTATGTTATTGTCCTTCTGTCCATTTTATCCATTAGCCTTTCTACGCCTACTGCTTCCTGGCTGCTATTCTATACACTCTGCGTAACACCTGATCTTTGCCCCTCCTATATCTATTCGCTAAGACCATCTCTCATAATTATCTTTAATCTATAATTAGACACATTATATATAATATATATATATATATATATATATATAGTGTGTCCCGCCGGAAATTACTTGGATTGATATATTGCAAACTGTAGTTAGGAAAAATCTGAAAATTAATTTGGCAATATACTAATATCGATGGGGGTCATACCGCTAAAATATTTTCAAGATGGTGGTGCTTTCGGCTATACCAGAAGTAAGTGAATACTTGCTTATTTTAAACGAAACACCCTATATATTATTACATTTTTGGATTCTACTCAGTATTCTAGGTAGATTTCGTGTATCATATCTTATACCTAAGTCTAAGCGTTTTTGAGATATTCAAATTTTTATGTCAAACATAAATGTGATGTTTGACATAAAAATTTGCAGGCCCTAAAATAACTATCAACTTTTCCTATAAGGAAGCCTTTATTATTTAATTTGAGTTGGTTTCCCTGTTGAAAATGACCTACTCTAATAGATTTTTTATAAAATTTTGATAAATATTAGTACAGGGTGTTCAATAAATGAGATTAAATATGAAATTGAGAAATCTGTCAAAAATATTTTTTTTTCAATTGGAAACTCCCAAATTTTATAACTATCTTATTTAGAATTCAAAATAAGGGTAAGTTTGTGTAAGGTTGTCTATTCCGAAAATTTGTAGTTTTCGAAATATTGCGAATTTAACATTAAATTTTTAAATTTAATATTTTTATAAGACGATTTTGCTGCGGATTTTAAGTTCAGTCACTCTTAGTTAGCTATGACGGTGTGAAGAACAATCAAACGCTAAAGAAATGTAAAAGCTGCCACTTACTATTTTAAAATCGATAATAACCATGTCGGGACGCTTAAATTATACGAACGAAGATTATTATTATATTTATTATTATTATTATTATTATTATGTATATTTATTATATATAAATCGTACTGGCACAGAGTGTGATAGTATGGTTTATCCACTCGGATATGTCGAAATTGGTAAAAGATATCTTTCCAGGAGAAAAACTATCATATAAGTTAAGTAAAGGGTAAGTTAAGTAATGCTCTTACATGCTTTTTTTCCCCAAAAATTCAAGTTACATTTTTGGAAATGGAATAGCATACTTTTTTTTCGTAAAAGTATGATAGCTTCTCATTTATTCCTTTCACGCGAGTATCAAAAGTTTATGAGTTTATAACTAAATTTTCGAAATAAATCAATAAATGCGATTGAATCTGGAGTGATATGCATAAATGTTATTGCCTACAATTAGCTTCCATTGGCAGTCTTTGTCTGTCGTAGTAATAGTAATTCTATAATAATAATAAGTCTGTCAGTGTTTTTTTAGCATTTTATTAAATTTTATTTGGTACTGCTACATTTTTTCTTCATACTACCAACGTCTTTTTCCCATTTTCTTCCCATATTTCAGTGTTACATACCGTTGCGCTGGTATACTTACTTATTTTCGCCTCACGCAAAATCACTCGCAAAACTTATCATATAGGAGAGGAAAATAATGTTTTACATTGTGTTTTACAACAATCGGGTGTAGAGTGTTCTACAAAACACGTCGTTGTCTACAAATATCTGTCCTTGCTTCATCAGTTATTTGACAGTTATTGCCTTTGAACCGGTTTGTGTTACAATTTACTGTCTATGGTACGGTCACCGTATTGTTACTATTCGGCGTTAAAGCTTTCGTTTTATTATTTTTGGGTGTTGTATATTTTTGTGATTTATTTTAAGCGTTGCATACTATGCGCATTTAAAAGGCCGTAGTTATTTGAAGTGCATAAATACGTTGACATGACATTAATCTTTGGTAGAAAATCCGGTTGTGTGGCAGAACGTATTTACGCGGAACGTTTTTCTGTCTCTTCTGAAGTCTAATATTCAAGATAACGGCCGCGAAAACCTTCGATATATTTGTTGATTTATTTGAAAAATTTTGTTATAAAACCATACATTTTTTATACTCGCATGAAAATATTAATGCGAAGCTATCAAATTTATAACTAGTATACAATTTCATTTAATAATAGAACTTTATTTTTTTTTTGAGACTGCCAGTGTGTATGTGAATGTCAACCCTGAGTTTTATATACAGCTCTTTGCTTACCTTATGACAGATTATCTCCTGAAAGCAGTAGACACCAAAACCCCCAAACAGGAACGAAAAGCATGAGGCCGTACACGTGTAAGTTAAATGTTAGAACTTTAATTGGAGAAGAAAGACTTGTGCTGTTGTAAGAAGCACTTGAAACGATAAAATATTATGCAGAAATCTGGACATAAAGTAGCAATTCAAAACGAAAGATACTAATTCTAGTGATCAAAAAACAGAGAAATGTTACGAACAATTGGACAAAACAATATTATATTACAGCAAAAAGACAAACAATCTACAGAATTAATGGACGATTTTAATGGTAATATAAAACAGTTAGAATCAGGAGAAGAATACGTCAGATCAAGCTACGAATATGGTCACCGAAATGATTCAGGTACGCTATTGCTAGAATTATGTACGAAACACGTGCTGTTTATGATTAACACAATGTTAAAAATTAAGAACGTCAGAGATAGACATGGTTGGCACCGGAAAATGAAATGGACTTAATCTTGACTAGTATCAAGTACAAACTATGGAGGTACTAAACAAATTTGAATTCGATACCTACCCATGTTTAGCAAGAATGAATTTACAAATAAATATAACTTAACAACTTAAATAAAAAAGAGGAAAATGTCATGAGGAATGTATGAAAGTACCACGAGAAAGAAAATACTAAGAGAACTATACCGTGTTAGAGAAGAGCATAAAAGACGCAGAATCAATTCACCCAACACTGCTAGTTTGAATGGTACACCAAGTAAGATAACCGAAGAAACAAGTAAAGTGATTAAACAGAGCGAAGAATAACATAATTAAAAAACCGTAAGAAATGTTCTCACATTTTATCACAGATGAATTGGAAGAAAATGTACCATTGAACGGCCTGCGCGATCCCCCGACCTTAACCCACTGGACTTTTCTCTATGGGGTTATTTAAAGTTAATGGACTATTATTTATGTTAATAGACCAAATAATTTGCAAGAGCTAGCTGAAAATATAACCCAAGAGATTCAGATAATTCCACTAGAAATAATAGCCAACGTTACAGGAGAATTCACAAATCGACTTGGGTGCTGTCAAGAAGTAGGCGGTGCTCAGCGGTGCTCAACACTTGATACATTAAGTTTAGTTTCGGTTTACGCCATACTTCTGTTTTACGTCAGTATTCTGTAATTCATTTCATTTTGGTTAATTATGTAACTGTGTTTCTTTAATAGACTACTAGATATCATTATCTCGGTTGGCATTGAAATAAAAAATATCGAACCTCATATTTTTGTACTCGTAATAAAATGCTCCTACTAAAATAATATACAGGGTGTTTTATTATAAATTTTAAAATCGTATATGTATATATATATATATATATATATATATATA
>JAWQRM010000473.1:0-22375 GCA_033557675.1 Coptodactyla brooksi | reverse complement strand
TTTTATTGAAAAAAAGTGAAAAATTAAGAAACCGAAAAATTTTTTTAAAAAATCCTGCGTTCACGAACGAGATATATTCATATGCTTACAGATATGCTTACCTTTTTGGATTTTGATATCAGAAAATTTAGCTTGGAGCTGTCGTGTACACCGCACAATACCTCTGAAAAATCAGGATTCCTTAAAGTGGCCGTAACTTCCTTAATTTACAATATTTTTCAAGGAAAAAAGTTTTGCATGTTGTTCAATATATGTGCTTTTAATATCAATATTTTGTTGTAAGAAAATATAGTTGGAATATTCTTATAAAAATCCCTAAAAATCTCGTTTCTTTGTCACCCTGCAACTACACATGACCCCTTAATACTCAATTAAAAAATTGCCCTAGATATTTGGAGAATAATGTATTTGTCGAAACTTATGAAGTCATTATGCAGTGGAATGGTGTGAACGAGCGGATTTACCTACTGTATGAACAGTGTATGTTTTTACAATAATATTATTGAAAGTTATGATTTTGCAACATAAGACATGACTATGTACACATTAGTAATAGCCCAAAACAATGTATTTTTTACTGTCATATGTATGAACTGTTCTTACGATGTTACAAAATGTTTGCAACCAGACAGTAACAGTAGAGCATTTACTTCCTGATTCTATGTATAGTGTTGTCTAAAAGTATTCGGACACCTTTACCGATTCGACCCTTACCGGTCGTTTTGGACAGTTGAATGTAGAACTTGTCTGCCCAGAATTTTGTCCTCTTTAACTTGAGATAGTTTCCGAATTGTACCAGCGTCACCGCCTAGAGCAACGGCGCCTGGAACTAAGGTTACTTTTTTGTTCCTTTAACTCGATATCACCATAGGCCCAAAAATTTTTTTCTGCAGCTCTGGTATAAACGGCCTTCTTCGTACAGTAGGGCTACGAAATTCCTGCCACTTTCAGATTCGTACCTACAAGCATCTCAGAGCAATCAGCGTCTGAAGTTTTCGAGTGATATCTGTGATAAGAGCAGGTAAAGAGGTGTATCATATATCAAATCCTATCGATCTCCGACCGACTTAAAATTCTAACCAACAAATCCATATCCAAGATGTCCCATCGTTCCCTACGTTTTATCCCATCCGATCTGCAAATACTCTACAAGACCATTACGTCATTCTAAAAACGAATTAATATTTAAAAAGAAATGAAGAGAAGAGCCCGGGGAGGAGGACTACGGTCGAGAGCCTTTCCAGTCCAGTACACAAAGGACAGAAGATCATTAATATATATTAGATGTACTATATTATTATTTGTATTTTTATGTATTGTACCGAGACTGGAATAAATCCATATGTATGTATGGGCAAGTTAATTTCCAAGAAAGGTCATTATATAAATACATTTAAACTTTAAAAGTTTTCCTGTATACATGTACCTCTTTGTGTAAAACTAGGTTATTTTTAAAATATTCCGACTGGCTCGTTGTGAATGTCGAACATCTGTTTTGTACTGTCTTTGTCCCTCGATTTTAGATTGTTATGTAAGTAATTTTCTTTGTATTATGATATGTTGTTACATATTTTTAAAATTTTGTACAACGCTGATGATGCTCCCGGTGGGGGCGAAACGTGTGGGGAAGATATATTTTAACTAAAATATAGTTTTTATGCAAGAAAAAGAGGTTTTTAATCAATTTATTTATTTTCTCCAAGACTTGCAAAATGGATCCATGTCAATTTATCAACAATTGCCCATTTCTTGACCGGATTGTGACGTGTGACAATTGAAAAATTGACAGGCGACGTTTGGCACAGTGGTAGAGGGTTTCCCTCTTGTTTTTAAATTTGCTGGTGTGGTTAACTGGTAGCCATTGATTAACTTTGCCACAATTTATACTTCTTTCATAGTTTATTTGTACAGTTAAAAGTTAAGTATCAAGCACATTCACATCATGTATCAGTGTTTGATCTGTGTTATAATCGCCGAACATGGCGCCTAAAAAATACGAATGATGACATTAATATTTACCAAAATTACCGAAGCGTCCGCGTAAGCCGTTTAATTATAATATTAAATGCCAGAATAAAATTCAAACGGATGCGGTGCCACGGATCTGTTCCGAAGTAGTAGTGTTTTATGAACAACGAGGCTGAAAAATCAGCGATAAATTACGAGAGAGCCCAATAAAATTGATACGTACGTTACATCACACGTCTGGGCTATCGACGATTCGCCAGTCCCAAAATTGCAATCTGGACCCGCGGGTCGAAAATTAAAAACATTGCCGCGCTAATTGCCAATATTCGCGATAATTAATGCGAAGATTTATTTTTGTGCGCGCGCGCGATCGGATAGGCCGCCGTTTTTTCGCGGACGCTTACTGCGCCATAGCCCCACTTTTTAATAAATGGTTAAATGCACACACGCAAACGCAAATTTTTACGGTTTTCATTTCGGTTATCCAATCGAACCTCGGCGCCGACCTGCAATATTGCCGCATATTTTTTTCGCACTCGCACAGCCGCGTTTTCGAGCCGGTTGCATATCGGTACGCGGTAAATCAACATTTAAAAACGGATTACACGTCGTTATGTCCGCCATAGAGGCGACGATAGTGCCACGCGCCGGGCAATTTTGAGTACTATTGCGATCGTAAGAATTTACGGTTATTGCTTGCGGAGTAAATCTTAGTTTACATTTTTAATCAAATCTGCGAAAATTTTTGGATTTTTCTTCCATGGAATATCCACCGGTAAATGCCATTTTTCGACGTAGATACTTTGCCTTAAAATTTTTAGTACATTTAAATTACTTTCAAATCTGACAACTTCTATCAACATAAACGTTAGAAAATAAAAAAAATATTCCATGGAATTGCAAGATAAAATTAATAGGGTAGGCCAGCAGTTCCCAAGCTTACCGATGTACCAAAACGAAACGACAGCTTTTCCGTCTTCTCAGACGGAAAAGCTGTCTGTTTGTTCAGAATATAACACGAATTATGATTCGTGTTATATTCTGAACAAACACGACACTATATAGTGTCGCGTTCGACGTAGTTTATATGTATTTACTATACAGTGCAGGAAATTACACGTCGTCTCATAGGGATTTTGCATTCTCGTACACGATTCGTTGGACGATTCGGACGATCCCGAAGATCATACGACAATCAGCGAGAGAATCGTAGTACGAACCACATGAATACTAAGCACGCAGATTCCCTGAGAGCGTTGACGACCACACAACAGATTCAGAAGGTCCGTTTTTACAACCACCGAAGTGGTTCAAAGTATCAAGTAGTATTTCAGTGGCAATTGTTCGGAAGCTGAAAAATGTATTCGCAGTTGCTTTCGAAAATCGTTTGCAATTGCATATTGTCAATGTGTTCGAAACGATAGGTTTTGCGACAGGTTGTCGCCAATGCCACTTGAAAATTCGCAACCCTCGACAATCTCAGGTTGAAGCCTGAAAGAGAGGCTAGGGACACTGATGTCTATGCACTTGTCACAGTCATGGAACCTGTTTCCAGAAAACAAATCTTTGAGTAAGTTGGTGTAATTGTTTGAACAATCAGGAACATTTCGAAGCGCAATAAATTCCGTTGTTTAAAGTGGGAACTACGCAAGAGATTTTTCTTGAGGGCAATATCAGGCGAATGGAGTTTTGTGAAACTATGATGGAAGAAGCAAACAAGAATGGAGGTTTCTTAGGAAATATTTGATTTTCGAATGTATCGTCTTTTCCCAGTCATGATCATCACAATCCGTCCATTACGCGATATTGGGCTCAGCAAAATAAGCATCTAACTGTTGCTATTCGAATCCAGTATCCACAAAAGCTGAATATTTGGACTAGTATTTCCGGCGATTTCATCATTTCACCTTTTTTCATTGATGGAAACCTAAATGTCTACAAATATTTAGAACTATTGCAGAACTAAGTAATTCCTGCTGTCCGAAACCTCGTACTCAACTTTGAGGAGGTTTGGTTTCAGCACAATGGTTGTCCTGCTCATAATACGATGAGGCTGCGAGAATTTCTGAGAAGTACTTTCTCTGATCGTATTATTAGCAGATTAAATTAATTATTGAATTAATTAAAGAACTTAGCTTTGTTCGTTCTAAGTCAGAAAGCTTTATTTTGTTCTTTGGTGAACAACTTTAACGTGGTAATTTACTACATACTGATTACTAAATAAGCAATTTGCACAGGTACTCCTGGATTTTCTACTCTGTCGAGCGATATCTAAATTTTGAAACTTGTTCCACTAGGCGCTCTTGTACTGCTAATGACTCGATATTTCTCAAATCTTAATCCTTAATCATTTATTTTAAATTGTGTGTTTGGGGCCATTTATTGGTGCGATTTTTATTTTTTTACGTTTTTTTTTTATTTGCTCGTTACCTAAAATGAACGAAAATGTCCTCCTTTCTGCTGCTTGTGGCCTATGTTGACATGGGGACGCCCCTTACACTAACAATAAATGTTTCTCATTACAAACCTCCGTTATACACATTTGTTTCAAGTTAAAGCGTATTGCAGCATATATCGATTTATTTACATTCAATACCTTTAACAAAATTATGTACAGAAATATATTATTTTCAATTTAAAACGATATCAATTTTATGATTTTAAATACGATAGTTTTTATTTGATACTTGGTATCTACATATTAAAGTATAGTGTCATTGATCAAGTTTCCAAGTAGCAATTGCTTTTCAGTTATGTTTAATGTTTATTTCCAAAGCAGAATGTCTACTACATCTTATGTATTTGAACAAAAAGACGTTGATATTCTATCAGAAATAGTACATTATTCACACAAGCAGGTATTGATTTTCATTTCTGATAGGTTTTGTTAAATGCGTAACAAGGACAACTATTCGAGTAGTGATATATTAACTTCAATCTATAATTAAAGACCGAAAAAATGTCATAAAATATATCGTCCATTCAACGAAAGAAAAAGAAACGTTTGCTAGAGTGCATTAAACTAGTGGTTTGGAAACTGTGGTAAATTCATGTAGTGATTTATTTTAGTGTCTATGTGAATAGTTCTAAAGGAGCTGCTTCTATGAGAGTCTTTCTTGCTGCTTCTTCTACGGGAGAATCTTAAATCAGTAATAAATCATAAATATGCAATCAGTAATAATCAGTAATAACTCATAAATAAAATAAACGAATCGTTACCTTCAAAACTAAACGCGCAAGGTGTTTAAGTGGTCATTTCTCAATAATGACCGAAATATTTGGTGTTGAAGAAATAAGAATAATAGGGAAAATTTCAAATAACCCGAAAACAATAATATTTAGGTATAGCAAAACCTGATTTCGGACGTTAGAAATAATAATATTTCTTTGAAAGTATTTTGTTTATTAAAATAGACCAAAAAAGACTGGAATCACTGGAAAGATCTAACGAATTAATTGCGAGATAAACCCTGTATAAAGTCTGCTTAGACAATATGCTTTAATCGACAATTAATTAAGATGATATTGGTTAAATAATGTACCATACGTTTTGTGCTCGAACCCAGCATTAACATTCTTTTGTCTACATTATATTAATGAGCATTTACCTAACACGTATGTGGGTACGTACCTATGCATATATGATTCCTACTTAAGTTTAAACTAAATCATTTGATATCATGAAGCTTATCTTCCTTACACTTTGAAACTTACCTCTGCCTTCACGTTAAGAGCAGATGGAGATTGGTGGACCGGTGCTGTCGCTGGCCCCAGCATGTCACCACTCTCCTCTTCGGCACCGCCTTCCGCCATGTCAGCCTCGCATCCTGATTCGTCTGGAAATTTTACAAACAGCTTAATTAACTCGTTTGCGGGAAGCAAGTAATTATTGAACGTTGTCGACACTGCCAACAACGTTAGCGACGACAAGAGCATGGACATTGTCATCTTATTCTACATTAACTAGGCGATAGAAAAGATTTTCAGACAGAAAAAAAATAAGTAAGAGTTGTTATTTAGTATTTAATGTGTTTATTAAACATACTCTTCTGGTAATTTGTTCGTTGGATGGTTGCTACACGTAGAGTATCTTTTTAACAAATAATGAAAGAGGTTCAAGTAATTGGGCATAAACCTCACTATCGAACTCAAAAGTCAATCTATAAATGAACTTTTGGATGGTGCCGGTAGGGGTGACCTCGATTACAATTGAAATGCATTTACTTTAATTTGCCATCGCAACATACAAATAGGACGGTTAATGCACATTACTGATAGGCATTTATTGAAACATTTTAATTTGGCGGCCAGATTCCCGTCGTCAAATAATAACAGCTGATGTTTTGACAGTTTTATATATATAATTAAACGGAACGTTCAAATATTTCAACGACGTGACCGTTGCGCCCACCTCGTAAAATATATCGACACAAAGCTTTACGCTCCGCACACCTATATTATTGCTCTGTTTGACTTGTTAGCTATTACGCACAAATGTGTTGTTAACCACAAAAATTATTGTAAATATAATAAATAATTAATGCTACATGTATATGTTTTTTCTATTTAAGTGTCATGAAAACTACCGTAGCGAATGATAATATACTTTAAAAAGCTAGTTAGGTACCTAATACTACCATTCGAATAGTATATGTACCACCAGACCAAACGAACATGAACGCACAATCGGTTATAGTTCTTTTAATAATTTAAAGGAGGGAAAAACAATATTTGACCCTTAACTGCTTAGGTGAAATATTTTTAGATCATGAAAATGCGAATAAGAAATAGTTGCTTAGGTGAAAAATTCGAAATTGAACAGAGAACTATTTTATCTGTGATTTTACTGTCTGATAATATGAATTTTATATATTTAATCTATTATAGAAAACAATACACATCCACATACTAAAAAGAAAACAAATATCTCAAATAATTTATAGATTTACAAGTATAGGTAGAAGAATATAAAAATGTAAAGAATTTGTGGGTTGGTAATAAAAAATAAAATAAAAAGAAACAGTATTAAAAGTTGACAGCTCATGTCAGCACTTTTTTGTGTTTATTTTGAGTCGTTCTAGCTTCATCGGTAGTAGAGGAGCTGCAGTCGCAAATATAAATTGATCTTTAGATTATTCAATCTACGTATAAGACGAGGTTTCATCAATCTCTCGAATAATCACTAATAATCGACATTCTAATAAAATTAAAACGCAATATATTGTTTGATATGGAACGGGATGTACAAAATAGTTGGAACTCGTTTAGACTAAACTGCCCTTTTCGCTTGCCGTAGAATTATAAAATAATATAATATCGGACCTGCCCATACTATCACCACTTTTACCGTTTTAATGTAGTGATGACGAAAAGGCAACATCCTTTCTCTTCTTTAGCGAAAAGAAAAACGTAAGAAGATATTTCTGTTTTTTACTTTTAGAGCATATGAAAGAGCTATCGACTGTAATATTTCTATGGATTTTCTGAATTGGCTTCCAACGTAGGACTGTTTGTAGGATTACACTTAGCTTTTTATTAGTCTCTGATGGATAAAATTCATCATTCTTTTCGACAGCACAATTAATGTAATGTGTCATTATCACATCGTTATCTGAAGCCAACATTACATTAATACATACACTTTGTCCAAGGGTAAATTCGCTAACAATTCTAGATCAATTCTGTGAGAGTTGAGATTCGTCTCCAGATTAGCTAAAATACTACATAGAAGTAAAAAGTTCAAGAATACGTCTAATGTGTCAACAGCGGCTAGTTCAGATCTGTTTGGATCTTATAAACCTAATTTCTGGTTCGCGAATGTAATATTTTTTTTCAATAAAGGAATAAGTGACAACAGCTCTACAGATCCTGTCAACAGATTCTTTCATTGAGTTTTCAGGCATGCCTCATGGTTCGAATCCGGGCCCATTCTTGTTCAGTATATATTATGAATGACCTACTATCCAAACTGAATTGCTTAGTCCTCGCTTACGCTGATATGCATATTTTTTCATAGATTGCTACCATCGACAACTGTTTTGCACTGCAGAATGATTTGCTTAAGATAGACAACTGGCGTAAAGATAATGAGATCTCCCTAAATATTAGTAAATCCCCTTCGTCAGCTTCCCTAAATGCAATGACACTACAGATTATGATTATTTTATTAACTTCGTAATGATTAAGAGAGAGTCTATCATCAGGGATTTCCCCTCTGTGATACTTATTTGAACTCTTCTACACTTCTCTCGATTTCGTGATGCGTTCATGCAGAGGTTTCACTAATATTGAAACTCTTAATACGGTTTTCTTTCCTTACGTTAGATCTAAGCTGGAATAAGTTGCAATTGTCTGGTATACTTATTATCTTTTCCATCAGCTAATGCTTGAACGCATCTCAAAGCGACTTTTGAAATACTTATCGCTTAAAGTAACAGGAACCTGTCCCGCGAGAGTTATTGATTACACCAAGTGCTAAGTCGCAAGGAGGCTGCTAGTGGTGAATTTTTAATAAAATTAGTGTATATGCACAACAGGATCATTTTATTGTTTTATTGAGTAGAGCGGGGTTAGTTAAACAACTTTTCACTTAATCTATCACAACTCATAAAAGGTGCATCATATCTACTCGATATCTACAATGTTGAATAAATAATTTATCCTGTTCTAAACATCTAAAAAAACTATTTCAGGTATGGTTTAGAAGTTATTGTTATAAATGCACGATAGTTGTTCAACCTATCCCATGGGTGGGGTAAGTTGAGCAAGGGTATGGGACAAATTGAGCAATGGAAGGAAATTGGATCAGTAGTGATATGAATATCACATAAATCTCAAACAAAACTACAGGTTACAATTAAATATATATTTCAAGCCTCAGTACAAATTGTCTAGAGAAACAAAAAGTATTTCTTCTCCAATAAAATAAAATCCAAAGCGAACAAAACAACTTATTCTCAATCTTTGGATATTATTGCACTTCTGTACCTAAAATTATATATTTAGTGGTAATTATCAAGTAACTAGCTTATGCAAATAAGTTCAGTAATTATTTATTTGATCAAAAATATGAATCGAGAGTTAGTCACCATTAATCATCAATTATCATTGTCGCTATCGCAATTGACACAAATATAGCATCTACAAATGTAGTCAGCGCACTGGATCCAGTTTCCTCCAGGTATGTTTAGTTAAGTGCTGACAATTGCTTAACTTTGCTACGAAATCAACGGTTCCAAACCCACATACTTAAATTTATTGGGTTCGGAAAGTAATTTCGTTTTTTCCGCAGCAGAGGCATTAATTGTATTTTCAGCAAGCAACTTCATTCTAAACCGTATATGCACTATATATTCTGACAGCTGACATTACACACGCAAATTTATGTATTAAAATAGTTTGTTCGGTTCTGTCCAATTGTTTTTGCATATGAAGAAGATGTATCGACAGAATGCCAGTGTCAAAATTGGTTTGGAAAATTTTTGCAAGCTTGCAAAATTTTTGGGAGCTGTTTTCGAATTTTTTGGGAGAATACCACGATCAATTCTATAGTGTACTATCACCAACTGGACAAATAAATTGCATGATTTTTGCAAACTGGGTTGCAAAATATTTTGCAAAAGTTTGCAAAAATTTTTGCAAGTGTGAAAAATTTTTGGGAGCTCTTTTCAAAATTTTTGGGAAAATACCACGATCAATTCTAAACTGTACTGTCATCACCTAGACAAATTGCATGATTCACCCAAACAGAAAAGGTCAGAACTGATCAATAGAAAAGGTAGAGTGTTCCACCAAGATAATGTGAGACCGCGTACCAGTTTGGTAACTAGCAAAAAGCTTTTACAGCTTGGATGTAAAAAACTTTTACTTCAAATGAAGCCGTCAAATGAAGCCGGTCTAAGCCGACTTCGATCAGTTTTTTGTCAGCAGGGATCAGAAGCTTTATGAGCGTAGAATCGTGCTAATTCCAGAAAGATGGCAAAAGGTGTTGGATTAAAATGGTGAATATGTAATTACATAAAATATTTATACTTTTTAAGAAAAGTGCCTTTAATTTTTAGAAACAAAAACGAAATTGCTTTTCGAACAATACTTTCCTAATATATGTTTTAACTCATTGCTCATAATATATTGTCCTTGTTTTTAAATGTAAAATTAGATATTTTTCATTTTTTGTTATAATAATAATACTACAACCTTAATGTACAATTGTATGTAGAATGTATGAGTTCCGTAGAATACTACGCAATTCATAATCTTCCTAATATACGTTTTAATTAGTATGACTGTATATTAGTTCAGGGCATAAGTAATGATATCTAATTATTTAAATCCTGGACTAGCTTAAGAATCATTGCTGCAGGCGGAATAAAATTGCGGTAGAACATAATTCTAAAGGTAGATTTCTATTTCGGTTTACGGTAATAAATTATACGTTTATAGCAGGAGATCTATAATAAATGTAATACTGCATTATAATAATGATGTTCTGTTGCAGCGTGAGTAGCTAATTGCTGACTTACTGCTACAGTTATTTTGTGCTTACGGTAACCGTAATTAGAACTCCACATAATTTTAGTGTGATGTATGTAATTATAAAATCTACGACTTTGTTGCCCATGGTTTATTTTTAATCATTTTCGTTATTTTATATTATCCAATGCACGGGTATTGTTTCTGTATGTTTAATTATTCAAAATATGAATTCGAATTCGAAGTATAAATTCATGTATGAAGGCGACTTGTCTTAAAAATACGGTTACCTTTAAAGGTAATTAGTTTCTGACTTGATAAAATCATCCATATTTTTGAAGATAAAGAATACTGAATTATTGTTTATGAAATATTTTGTAGCATGCATGATAATTTTTTTGTACTGTGTCTTGATAAATACCCAATCCAATGGATCAAGTCGGGCGTTATTATACATTTTTAGAAAAAGATGATAGGTACGAATGGAAATTTTGTTTACAATTTTTTTCTTATATTTAAACCAGGGGTAAGGTAAAAGAAAGTCATGTGCAATGTAGATCTTCTAGTTTTATCATGTTATTCTATCATCTAGTTTATCATATCCTTACAATGTTTATCATTTATTAGATCATACTCATATGCGGTGTTTATGGCATATTACACTATTACTATTATACAGCAAGTCGTAATGAGTAAGGGTACGAAAGCAAAGGAAACAAAAGGGGAACGCAGGGTTCGTTAAAACGCACCGAACTAACCGACAGCTGTAAAACAGAGGCGTAGTATTAATTATACTGCCATTGACCGGGAGGGAACAACTTTAATGATTAGGACAAGGGGAGCCTTTCGATGTCGTTTGGCGAAAGGGGAACGGAACAAAAAAAAAATAACGCAGAGGCATAATGAAGAACTATGCCCCAAATCTGGCCGCTATTGTTGGGGATCACGCATTGGATCCACTCGACTCGAGTGCGTCGCAGACGACTTGGCAGACGAACAAGTGAGAAAACTACATCCATGTTTCGCAAGAAAAGGACAGACTCGCTACTAGTTAATTCGTGCGCCCTGGAGGGGCTAACATCTGCTTTTCGTGAGACGTATTTGAATGAAATGAGCACATTAAAATTAGCAGTCAAGGCCCCGGTTTTTTATGTGCGAATTTAAGGTCCTATGTAAATATGAAGTCGAATGCTTGTGACTGGAGTAATGAAAAATTATGTGAAGGAAAGCCATCAAAATGAGCGCGTGGAAGGCAGAAGTGATTTGTAAATAATTATACAATAATTAGTGCTGTTTACATGTATTTATTTGTCCGAACTTGATTGTAACACAAAGCTATTACAATTGCCAAATGGCCTGTGGTTTGTTATAAAAAGAAAAACTGTTTTGTGTGCAAGTCTGACTAAATGGATGAGAAAGATGAGACGAAAATATAGAAACATATATTTCCGATATATGATGAAAAAATTGAGAAAAGTGTGAATTTTTATTCGTAAAAATTAGCGTCTTAAAAATGTTTGACATTCTTGCGAGTGAAGTGTTTTACATGAAAGTTCTCTAATTCATGGTGTCAGGACATTTTGTCCAATTTCAAACTAAACACACAACTTGCACGATATTGCACGTACAGCAATTTGTCTATACATACAGATAAAAAAGTATTATATAAACTATATTTTTAGATAACAGTCATTTAATAGCAGAGGTTTAGGCTGAATAGAAGGTTTGGGTACTTACATATTTCACATACTTATTGTGAATGTATGTCGAAATAGTATAGTATAGAAATTATTTGTAACATCACAGATTACTTGCAAATTAACTACAGAATACAAAATATTAATTAATTAAAGCAAGAATAATTCATTTATCAATAATTGGTTTGGTTAATAAGGAAAATATAGTTATAGACCAAACAAGGATTGCTATTTGTAAAGATCAGCTAAACGAAATTTAAGCAATAATTTCCCTGAGATATTTAATAACAAAATAATAATTTCTTAATATTTTTAATTAGAATTCTTTACAAAATGCTAATATGAAATAATATATAGGATATTTGTTAAAAACACAAAAGTATTTTACGAAATTTAAAATGCAATATCCTCTATATTCTATTTACTGCGATATAATTTAAAATTGTTAATTTAAAGTTACCACTGCATAAGTACACTGCAGCAGTGTTTAAGATGTTTCATTTGGGAGTTTTCTTGACTTGGTATGAGTTATAATTTCTAATTAAATCTAATACGATAATTAGTGCAAATGCGCAGTGTTAAACCTTGTGCATATCATCTTTCTTTAAACGTTTATATTAATTTTCCATGCTGTCCAAATCGATTCCTACTAAATCACTTTATTGGTGCTTTATAGATTTGCAGTAATTTTGGGTATTGATTCATAATAAAATAATATCTAAAGTAGATTTCAAAGCACCTGCTGTATCGAGGTTTCCAAAACATTTTGCAATTCGAAAGAATTACGAAATCAACTATGCATTAACTTCACGAAATGCTTTAAAAGTAGGCTTAATATATGGACAATGCAACTGTCTACTAGAGTGCGATAATCCACGAACTGGGCAAAGCTTGTTTTTGATTTTGTCCACGTTTTCCGCCTTATCTACTAAACATAATTAAGCCAGTAATATGCTTGTATGATAATCAGTCGCAAAATAATTATAGTTTATTGATACAATGCACAGAATTACGGCCCATAATGTATGCATAAGAAGGATCGTCCATTGACCATAATTTATTTAACGAGGTCTACATACAACTTATATGATAGGTGTGTTTCGATCAGACCTAACAACACTGTTCCAACTAAAAAATGAGTACAGTGGCACCGATACTATTCTAAGAATAAATTTAATCTGATTTTAATGATGGTGATGAGTGAATTCTCTATCTTTTCTTATTCACTTCGTTTATAAATATGTGGACATCGTCTGATAAGATGCAGACATAACAGTTTCAATGCCTTTCTCGTTCAGAGGTGAAAGTTGGTCTACGAAACGAAAGACTAGTCGTTACATCCCATTCTTTCCAACCCTTCCCTATTATCGCACACATCTGGATATAAGATAATAAGAACCTTTTGAACAATATACGAGTATAAATAATCGCATATTATTCCATCAGGTTCACGCATCTTACTGAAAAAATAACCTGCTTTTGTATAATAATTTCATAGTTATAATTTCAATAAATACTACTTTAAATGTCACCATTTGTCAAGACATTAAGGTTAAGGTTAATAGAGTTATTTCACTTGGAGGTTTACGGTAAAGTTTTTGCTACAAGGAGTCCGTATGGGGTATAATAAGTTTGGGAACTACTGTTCTAAACGAAGAAAACTCAAACAAAATATGGTTGTTTCTAAAGGTAGTTTAGATATTAATAAAGCCTTAGATGTGTTAATTTAAATCGATAATAAATGCAAAAATAAATCTATATATCATATATAATGCGTACTATATATTCCTAATGGTGAAAAAAAACGAAGGGTTATCAAAACTATAATAACAGACAGGAATAACCGTAGTAGCACCATCACTGTCAACTCATTAACAGTTTCAGTGGTCAGTCCTTAACATTCACCCCATTCCAGACACGGACAACCAATAAAATAATGACTTTGAAAATAGCTGAAGATAGTTTTTGTTTTAATTTTTGATGTAATCGATTATAATTCACAGCAATGCAACAATAAAAACAACGCTTGAGTATTTATAGCTTATGTTGTGGTATCTTTTTCTTTCAGCTTTTGTTTAAGTCGCAAAGGCTATACAGATAAAGAGATGCTTAAGTACTGATTAGTTTGTGATAAAAACACATTACGTGCAACGTCCGACGTGGGGTCATATTTCATCAGCATGTGCCCTTAATCAGATAGGACATACTGTCATACACCGTAGGCCATAAATAAATCCAGACAAATATTTCGATTATTCAACGTCACTATAATTGAATATTCATTAAATAACGCAACACATAGTATTTTTATGTTTTTGTTTACTACAGTTTGATATATAATATGAAAATTTGGCGTACAATATGAAAATTTGAGTAATCTATTTAATAATAAAGATTTTAAACAAATGGTAGCAAACAGCTGTGCGCAACTATTCTTCATCATTCTTATTAGCTAATTTATTTTATTTATTTATTTTTTTTAATGATTTTTGATACTAACAGCAACATTAAAGATTTTACTAAACAAATACAATAATACAGGAAACTACATTTTTAAACGCAACAATAATTTAAAAAATAATCTAGAGTATCTTCCGACATTATGGATATTAACACCAAAAACATATTACTTCCAATTCTAATCACCGTTTAAAATATAAATTTCGGTCTTCAATTGTTTTTAAATGGATTACTAAAGTTTCCGTTAAAAGTTAAGAAATATAATACGGAAGATAAATATATTGATGATTTAACATATGTGATAATGTAATTTAGTGACAGAGCAATAATTTGAAAATGTAATAATGAGCAGAAGAACATGCAAAGAAAAGAAAAAGTAAAAGGACCAACTACATAGGAACTACCGATGGAAATAAAAGAAAGGGATAAGTTCTCTGTCTGAAGTAAAATGAGTCTTTTTTTTGTTATGAACGTTGTGATTTACTCAGAATGCGGTAATCTGTACTTTTCAATAACCCAAATTATGTTGGTTTTAATTACAGTTATCGCAATTTCGTTCAATACTTTATATTATCTGTGTAATATAAAGTATAATAATAAGTAATTTGCACTATTTTAACTATGTTATAATAATAATAATAATAACTTTATTGATTCAAAAGATCCCAAAGAACACAGCATAACTTATAAAAACAATGTTTCTTAAAATTAGCATTCTGCAATAAAACATCTTCTACATTTCGAAGAAAACTCACCTACGCCATATTTCTAATTGCAAGTGATAGTTTATTGTACACTACAGCACCCGTGTAATACGGATTTCGTTTATATAGTTTCAATCTATGGAACCTACATTGTAAATTTGCACCGAATCTTGTTTCACACTCATAGTAAGCATTCAGTGGTGTAAACTCATGCATGTTCGATTTGACGAAAATTTCAAAAGTGTATATACATGGAACAGTTAATAGCTTTTCATTTACAAAAGTAGATCTGCACGATTCCCGAAAACTCGAACCAAACATGCTTCGGATGGCCCTTTTTTGAAACTTTAAAACTCGCGGTGCCGACGTAGAGTTACCCCAGCAGACAACTCCATATTGCAAAACAGTTTTGAAATTTGCGGAGTGGTATATTTTGCAAGCTTTCTCATTTGTTATGTCGCGTATTCGTCTTAAAGCAAAACAATTTCTTGCAAGAGTACGGCATACATATGTCACGTGATCTCTCCAGCTTAAGGATTTGTCTACATAAATCCCCACCAATCTTAAAACTGCAACTTGTTGGATGAACTTACCATTTAGTTTTACATATGCACTATGTGTAATTTAAAGCTTGTGGAAAGAGCTTCATCATATATGTCTTATTTTCATTCATGCTTAAACCATTTTGTGAAAAATAATCTGCCACAGAGCACAGTGTAGATGTGGTATTTTCTATCATATCAACTTCACTTGTACAACATGCTATCATTATTAGATCATCTGCAAATTCGCAATGAAAGATGTTTTGTGTTCACCAATATCGTTGCAATATATAAGCTAAAGTAAGGGTCCTAAGACGCTTCCCTATGGAACTCCCAGTTCTATCGACAACCTCTCCGTATCCACCACAGTATCTCCCAAATTGCGCTTAGCTGCTCAGGTAGTCACACAGAATGTCATAGCATTTTCCACGAATGCCGTGCATCTGAAGTTTCTTCATTAGTATGGAATGATCAACCGTGTGAACGCCCTAATAAGATCAACAAACGTTGCCAATACCTTTTTCCTTCATCAAAACAGTTATTAACTATAAGAGATATCGGTTCAGCAATAAGAGTCGCAACGTGCTTTATGAGAAAAGTGGGATGAAGTGCGAAAAACGTTATCATAAATATTTTATATTGGTAAAAAATAATTGATATTCATTCGAATTCCCTACCATCATACTATGGCTGATTGTATACAACAATGATGTCCTAGTTACTTTAAAAATATACAGTGTAGATGACGTGCATCAGCATAACTACGAGCAAATTTTCCTTCGATATTATTAGTCAATCCCCTGGTACATATTTGACTTGTATCGTTTTCCTAACGTTTGGTCCAGGAAACCTTGCACACAGAGCTAGATAAATCCACAAGAAATGTATTAATCTTTAAGCATTTCATAAATTCTATATTATTCTATTGAATATATTATCTATTTCATAGTGATGAGAAAATATTATTCTATTGAATAATATTTTCTCATCACACTAATCAACTTTCCTCAGTGCTATTTTTAGCCATCGGTTCTTAGTTTGTATTTATTAGTTATTGACCATATTCCGATATTGCATCACACAATAACGATGTTAGCACATATTGTCGTAAACACTTGCGAATTACTACAATACTGGTAAACATATGACAAGTCACGTAGTTAGTGTTAATGTGAATAACTTAATTAGCATTACCTGTACTTTAAAGACGGCAATTTTATAGTCGCAATCTCCGTTAATTTGCGACAAACAAACGTTTTAATGGCGATATTCGACGACGCAAATATTTAACGTCGGTAATAACTCAAAATTCCAAAGCGCATTATGAATTGACCCATTTGCAGTACAAACTAATCAAGAACAATTAGGTTGTTGATCTTTCTTAATGCATTTGCAATTATCGCGACGCGGACGATAATTCTATTGACCCATTAGTTGACGTAAACAACCACTATGATGCATTGGATATAAATATTCTTAAAACAAATTTAGGACGTCATTTGTGAATTGGGGTACGAGTAAATAGTTGTGGTGATTCTTACAAGAAAGCATACAGTTGCACGAAAAATGGAACATTATCGCAAAGAAATGAAACGCCAAAGCTCCTGTGAAGAAGCCGATCTCCAAGGATTGTTATTAAGCAGCAATGAATATCAGAGCGAACGTATTAAATTTGCTGCAGCTTTCAATAAAGTCCCGCCGATTACTGAAGTACACGAAGCCAAAAACAAGAACTCATCTATTGATATGCAGCCGTTTGTCGCACGAGTTGAAAGAGAAAAAAAATTCGGAACCATACTACTAGGTGCGATCGTCGTTGTATTCACAATTATAATTATCTTGGTAATTTGTTAGCTTTACGTACTTTTTGACATTGTATGATTTAATAAATGTATGTATACTGATCGCTATTTCATTTCAATGCGTGAACGTGCTGTTTATGTCTTCGTTAAATCTGTTAACAAATTAATTGCCTAATTTCCTGGGCTGCTGGTGTTTCTTTGTTTTCCAAAAACTTATCTCATTGGTTAAAATGATACGTCATACACAGCACTGCACTAATATAAATGAATAGTGAGCTTAAGAATGGTATACAAATCTGGAAACACTTCAACACGAAAACATGATTACTAAAGCTGAAGAGAGACAAATAGATGCACCCATTGCATTAAATAAGCGTTTGCAAAAAAGACGAACCGAGATCCAGGTGAACCCCATGCGATGGATCGCCTAAATTCTACGTTATGCATCTAAAAAATTAGTCGTATTTTTGGTTTTAATATAATACATGCATTAGTTAAAGCTAATATCAAATAACAACACTCAAATTTCCACAAATAATAGATTAATAATAAATTACTATATAAGTACGTAGTAATAAGTAAGTAGTAATAACACAGCATTTGTAGAATTTTTACAAACTGCCTTCGATTTTGAGTGTTCTAAACATACGAATTTGTTTTTCTGGATTTTGGATTTTCTGGAAACATGTTTTTCTGGATTTTCTTTTTTTTTCCCTTTGACACATGTAGCAGCGCCCCCTGGCGTTATTTTGTTGATTAATTCTGTACTCGGCGGGCTTCTGTAGTTCGGGAAAGATATCTGTCATGTAATGTTTTTTTTCTCAGCTGAATATATTTATTATTTTATCATCGGAAAACCTTCATCTTTATGAGTTTTTGCCTAATGTCAAGATAAACAGTTTGCGTTTCTCTAAGCTGTTTTTGTTCCAATCTGGATTTTTAGCAACCGCAATTTATAAGAATTTATTTCTCATTTGTCTTCCTCTGCACAGCATATTCTTTGCATTGTAATGTAGAAAGATATCCGATTTGTAAGATTGTTCTTCACCAGTCATTTTATCATCAGCATGCTCACTTGAAAGCCAGATGATGGCAGCTTTTTCTTACGGAACGTAAAACACTGGCAAAAGTTCTTTGGGAATAAATGGTTTGTTTTTTCAAAGGGTTCCACACAAATTAATATTTTTTCCCATAATTTGTCGGCAAACTCTAAACTCGTAAAAAACAAATAGAGACATAAGTTACGTATATTGTTTTTTCTATTTACCAATCCGAAACTTACCCAATTAAACTTGCATATTTGCAATGTAAGAAGCGCTGCAATCTAAAAGAGCCCATATTTTTGTACCGTACTTATCATCTTCATATAAACTCGGAACGGGGCCTTACCCTGAATGGTATAAGCTGCTCATCTACACACAACTAGTTACTTGGATTGAGACACGTTTTACAAATGGAAACGAAAATGTCAAAAATACTTGTTATTGGAGCTAAGTTATCTGTAGCTTTTCGTTCTTGCCTAGTTTCAAAGTTATCAAAGCGCAGAAATGAAGTAATTTGCTTGAATCTATCTCTCGATATTATAGCAGGTATTATAGGGCGACAGTAATAAGTATCTTGACACCAAAGCACATCGACAGACTCTTTAGAACTGTGAAGAACGCCAAGTGTAAGCAGGAGTCAGGTAAATAGTTTTTAGTTCTGACTGAATTTTCATTATTCCATTTGTTATAAAATGCTTGTGTTTTTCTGTTTGTTTCGGTTACAATTACGTTCAGAATATCAGGAGATAGGAAGAGAAAAGAAGCGCTACTCATATTTGAAATATCAACTGTAGTTCGAAAGCCCTAAGGCATGGCTTCGAATATTGGCTTTTGGACGCTCAACCTTCGTATTTTGTGGAACTTTTGACCATTCTGCTCCATCTTTGGAAAGCCTTCGTTAGTAATAATTGTTGGTTCCATTTCTTCCACAGATTCTTCTATATTTTGATCAGCAAAATATCCTTTCCTCTATTTCCTCATTGACAACATTATCAAACTCGGTATCATCACTTTCATTCATACGGTACAACTCTTCGTCAGTAACCGAATTTCTATTCCGAAATAAAAAGGTACTCATTTTCTAAATGTTGTGCACTTACAGACTGTAGCTGGTGACTAAAACGCGGGGAAGCCTGCACTGGTACTTTACCTTTTATGATCCTTTAGTAAAACGGAGAATCCCACAGTATATGAAATATATGGGAATCCCCGACTTTATTGCTGACAACGTGGAATTAATTTTAACTGACGTAAACAGTGGACTGGGGTTTAAAAAGACCCCCGTGATAAAAACGATAAAACCTTAAATTTTAATTCTAGCCAACTGCTGAGAGATCAATGCTTAGATTGTTGAATTTCCAAAGATATAGCGAAAAATCTTGAGGTATTAACAGACCCCGGATCGTCCTATGAATGCTAAGGCTGACTTAAGGAGGCATCGGCCGAAGTCTAGGATCATACAGCATTTAACGAAGCATTTTTACTTCAAATGTGTCAACAGTACCTTCAGAATTTTTGTGTCTGTAACCTGCTAAAAGGATTCAAGCTTATCAAATGATAATTTAGTGGCAATTATTTAACGAAATTTGAAAGAAATTGTGGCTACATTGGAAACGGCACTCCAAAAAACAATAAATTGTTTTTGACGCTCTAAAAAAACAATAAATAAATATTAACTTTAACAATAAGCTAACTCAATATATAAAGCTCCTCTGTCTATTGCCCCCAATGATGCTGACTCGCTCGGCATAACGCGCGTCATTGTTACGTATTAAACTGTTATACCAGGCATATATTAAAAATTATTCGCTTGTTACGTTTCTATCTTCCAAAGAGTGCAGAGAAATTATTTACATTTATTGTAAATTGTACATTACTCACCCGGAGGAATTTGGTTTTACAATGACGCTCATGTACGATTAGCATATGGTCTTTTATGGGGGTAATATGTGTTACTGTTAACCATCTGTTAACCATTGACATTGTTCAGAGACATAATGGCAAAGTCCCTCGTTCGTCATCAAGGTGGCCCAACATCTTCGTACCACATCCAGCGTTTATAAACGTAGGACTCTACGCACTTCTAAACAGAGTTATGCAAACACGGGATGAGAGTGGTACTGATATCCTTGAATGATTTTAGTTTTCATGATATTGATGTTAGTGTTTAATGGTTTAAGATGCGTATTGTTACCCATTAAGTTATTATTTATTTCTCGTTGCACATGTTATGTTCTTTACACATTTGTACGTTAATATCTTTTCTTTTAGTGTTATTATTATTATTACGATGGAAAAGAAGACAATCATATGTTTTAATAAGAAATTTGAATCAAAACCAATATTAACGGACATGTAGAGAGAACAAAATACATGTAGAGATCCACCACACTTAAACAGTCATATGATAAATTATATTATTATTTAATCATATTTTCAGATCAAAATGCTAGCTACACATTCATAAATGTGTTATACCAGTCTATTTCTTGTCTAACAACGTCCCAAGCTTTTCTTTATTATCCGATTTAAATAACTCAAAAACCAAATCAAATAGTGCTCTAAATACTACAAACTGGCAATGTTTTCCACTTTTACTAATATCCACTCCCATTTTTCCCCACCTATACTTACTTTCTCTTACCGATAGGTATAAAGAGAAAGTATTGCATTCGCAAAAAACATCGATGTCGAGATTTTGATAGATCTTGACGAATTTGACTATTTGTAGCCCATCTATGCTATTTTAAGTGGTTGGTCCGTCAGTCCGTTCGTCTGTGACAAATTCATCTCTTGTCCTATTAGACTAATCAAAACAATATTTTGCATATCAGCTGTTTATTATATAATCTGGTCACAATAAGGATTTCGAAAAAATTGTATATATGGTTGAGGTACTTAACCTAAAAATTGTTTGATTTTTTTACAACTAATATATTTTTGTAATTTACATAAAATTGCGAGTAAAAAACTACAAAAGATAGTACATCATTAAAATCAACGGTTTTCGAGTTATAAGCATTATTGTAAAAAATATACAGTCCTGTAAGACAAGATGATATTTCGTTAAACTGGGTTATTGCTCTCTTTAGAAAAAAAATATTTCAAATAAATGTTGTACGACATCGAATTCTTTACAATTTAAAAATATTTTCGAATATATAGGGTGTTCGGGTTATTAAAAAAATTATTCAACTTAACATTTTTAAATGGAACACCCTATATATTATTACATTTTTGGAATCCTTAGGGCATTTAAGGGCCACTTTAATTATTATACATCAGTTCTAAATCGCACCATTTGATCTTTATTTCGTATTTTTGAAAAAAAAAATGACAGGTGTGAACGAAAATTTTGTTTTTCAGAAGTAGACGTCCGTACTTTGCAATTTCTATCGTCACAGTAATGAACTGTCAAAATGCCGATACAAACACCCTATAAACACCGTGACAAACACATTTGAAAAAGTTCATTACAAATTACAATTAATATTAGTTGCAAATTGTACCGTTTGGGCGTTATTTCGACTGTGATGATTCTTTTTTTTGAAAAAACATCACAGCTGCGAATGCAAAATTTTTAAGGGTCACCTCAATTATTATATAGATATCATTATTATATTTTGAATATAATAATATTTTAAATATAATAGTATTACTGTATAAATATTATACATTAGCTTCAAG
>JAWQRM010000472.1:0-22378 GCA_033557675.1 Coptodactyla brooksi | reverse complement strand
TATTTATTTATATACAACATATTTCTAAAGCATTTTTCAATGCCATCGATTATAACGAACATCGGCTATAACGAACCGATTTGTGTTGTCCCTTGAGGTTCGTTATATCCGAGGTTGACTGTATATGGTTGAAGTACTTAGCCTAAAAATTTTTTAATTTTTTTGCAATTGTTTGTTACAAAATATATTTTTGTAATCTACATAAAATTGCCAGTAAAAAACTATAAGGATAGTACATGCTTAAAGTCAACAGTTCTCGAGTTATAAGCATAATTGGTAAAAATACAATGTCGTTCTTAATTGCGGGAATTGCTTTGTTTAGAAAAAATGTTTCAAATAAAGATTGCACGACATCGAACTCTTCACAATCTGAAATAGTTCTGCAACGTACAGGGTATTAGGTTTATTTTAAAAACTATCCAACTTCAGATTTTTACACCCTGTATATTATTACATTTTTGAAGTTCTTATAAGATTTAAAGATTACTTTCATCATTATATGTTAGTTGCAAATTGTACCGTTTGGGGGTTATTTTGTATTTTTGAAAAAACACGACAGCTGTGATTACAAAATTTGGCTTAGAACTGTTATTATTTTTTTTTAGAAAAAAATGTTTTAAATAAAAGTTACATTACATTGAACTATTTTTAAATATACAGGGTGTTCAGTTTATTCTAAAAACTAGTCAACTTTAGATTTATAAATGAAACAGCCTGTATATTGTCGTATTTTTTTTATTTTAAATGAACCTCCTAGCAGCACAAGAGCACCTAAATATAATAGTCCGAGGCAAATCTACTGAAGAGTAAAAATATTGAAAATATACGTGATACTCCACATAAAAATGGGGTTCGCTTCCAGCGGAATTAATGCCAAAATTATCATTATACCAAACTCTGACAGTTATACTATCTGGATGAAACTTCATTTCATTAATCTAAACATTAAGAGATATAACGAAATTAGAAAGATTGCAAAGATAATAGTGAATTATATATATATAAGTAATTTTAAATTCACACATTTATTTATACAACTATTTTATTTAACTTAATGGTAACAACAAGAAAGCAGAATAAACATATGTAATAATCAGCTTTTAGGAATGTTTATATGTTTTCCTATGCTTCGTCTTACACATGTCAACATGTGTAAAACGTCAAACATAAAACATATCAACTATGACTTTTCTTTAACTTCAAGTAGGATACTTATTTCAATTTAATCTTTAGGTTATTAAAACAAAAAAGGTTTTTCAACTAACAATACCGAATGAAAGTGCGATTACTACCTGCACTTTCATTCAACATTGTTAGCTCAAAAAGCCTTTATCAAATATTAACATGAATAGATTTTACGGAATAATGCATAATCGTTTTCTATTGGTAATAAAAATACAGGTAGAAATTTTAAACACCTTACACATGTTGCCGTAACTTACCATAACTTACTTATTACATTGGAATTATATTTAAGGAATTATTAGTATAGATGTCGTTATAGATGTCATGACAATAAAAGTTATGTAAAAGCTAACCCAAAAACCCAACCCAACCCAACCCAAAATTACACGAAATCGATTATTTTATATTCGGGGCAGAGTTAAATAATAACAGCTATAGAATAACAGTAGTAACATTGTTTAACTTTATTATCCAACCCAACCCAACTGTTTGATGCACGATTCGCTAACCAAGTTAGCATCATCAGGAGCGATGAAAAACAATGTATTTCGTCCTGTAGCTACCAGTTATTTTTCGATTTTGGTACAGTGTTGACGCTGTCTAATATTGTTACTAAGCCAAAGGTTACAAATCCGCAACTTTACAGAGTTAAATGTTCTCACATTGGTGCTTCCCGATATGAAGTGCAAGTCGTAAAAAAAATCTATTAAAATTTAATATATGATAATTATTTTGTAACGTTTATTTGATCTCGGTTTATTAAAATTAACAATATAATTTAATTTGGCGACTTAAATAATATTCTCCTGGCTCTTTTTATAACTTTATTTCAGCTTGACCAGTTTCGACTTTTGATCTTATCAGACCATCCTAATAAGAAGCTTTGCCAATATTCTGAAGATGGTCTGAAAAGACCGAAACGCTTGAAGCTGAAATAAAGTTATAAAAAGAGCCAAAGGATAAATAATATTCCTATTCACTATATTAAATTACATCAATTAACCTGGCAATTAGAGATAACACTATGAATAAAAATTAATTCAATTTAAAATTTATTGCAGTGACCCTCTTGTGTCTGGACTCTAGGTGAATTTATTATTTCCTGTAAAAACTTTCAGTGATAGTGCTTACTCTTTAAATTTCTATTTCCAGAAGTTTCTGTTTCCCATAACCCATCGAGATAACTATAACTTTATTATATTGCTATATATACTCATCGACAATCTTGGTATATTGCTACATCTAGAAGATATTGTTTCATTTAATGCAATTTCTTCAAACTTGTTTATCCAAGAGCGGACTGAGCTCATCTCCTTTCTTGAATTACTATTTGAATTAGTAGATACTTACATTTTCTTCGTAATTTTCAATCATTGCCAATCCTTTTAATAGGTTAATATGGTAAATTATCCATCCAGCAATTTTCTCGTTGACAGCTGATTTTCATTGCCTGGTCTGAATAATGTTTAGTTCTTTGTAATTGCCATTAATAATTAAAATTAAAGTTTGAACATGTCACTATTATCATCATTATAGTTTAATCTTTCCATAGTTCCAATGCCTTCCCAAAATAAAAAGTGGACTGAGTCCATCTCCTTGCTTGAATTACTATTCGAATTAGTTTATTAGATACTTCCATTTCCTTCGTAATTTCCAATCATTGTCAATTCTTTTGATAGCTGGATACGATAAATTTCCTTCCCAGCAATTTTCCCGCTGTCAGTTGACTTTCATTGCCTGGTTTGAATAATGTTTCGTTCTTTGTAATTGCCATTAATAATTAAAATTAATAAAGTTTGAACATGTCATTATTATCATCGTTATAGGTTAATCTTTACATAGTTACAATGCCTTCCCAAAGTAAAAAGTTTCATGAGGCGTTTTTCACCTTTATGATAATTTTTGTGCTCCGTCATAAATATCAAAGTGTCAAAGAGGAAATTTAGATAGGAAAAGGGGGGCAAGTCTGTGAATAGGTAGAAGACAGCACCGTTAATGGATTAAGATGAGTTCCTAAGGAAGACCGGTAAATTATGTTAAAAAAACACCCTCGAAAATCCTTTACTCCGCTTGTGTTTTAAACTGCAACGAGGGTCTTAACACAATAACCCTGCCTGTCGGAAGCGAAGAGAGCAAAGAGGTGAAAGAAAATTACGTTAGCAGGACGGGAGTTATTTCGCTAAAAAAATTCCAATACTCGAAAAACGAACGTCAAAGGAAAAAACGAAATCCAGGGTTGGCTTTGCTTCGAAGCGAGCACGAACTGCTAGCGTTTTGTCAATCAATGAAACGAAAAGCCTAAATACGGTAAATATAAACTTTGGATGTAAACGTGTCGTTGGTTAGACGTTGTATTGTAATTTGCCAAATAACGGGCACGTTTGGAGAATTTAGCATCCTGCAGGTAACAGTAAGGGATGATGACATCGCTATTTAATTAGGACTTTACTATTCGCTAACTATTTATAAGCGGAAAAGCCACAGATGCCGGAGACATCAAAGTTTGCGTTTATTAATAACAATTACATTCCAGTAGTAATTCTAATATTAATTATCTGCAACAATTTGGGTTGGAGTGGATTTAGTGTACAATGCAAATTGTTTTGAAAACATGACACAATGTAACTATTTTAAATTTCAACCTATCCATAAAGTATAACTTTGTCAAATGACATATATGTTCAGAAAAATAGTAAGATTATCCTTACACTAAGAATTGGGGGTAACTGAATTATTTATACTCAGGCAAACTTGATAACATTATTACCGCTATTATAGGAAATAAAAGTTCTCATATATAAACCAGCAAATGACGGAAATGACCCACTTCCAATACCGCTTTATCACACGATTATACTGCTACGGTAAGCAGCATTTCTCCGAATCGCAGGTATTTATATGAAGACGTAGAGGTCACTAATGCGGGTGCATTACATACTTCCAAGCATTAAATTATCCGAATGGGTGGACCTATTCAAATATCCGACTTATAGGTGCTATTCTTTGGCAATAATATGCACATTCCAAATCCTGGCTCGCTCCCGGTATCCCCGTCATTCACGCCTCACATCCCGAACATATCTTCATAAAACGAACTTCCACCGTCGGAATGCCGTGGTGAATTATGGAATCTTGAAACACGTTGAGAGGCTAAGACGATAGACCGAGTATTAAAGGTAGAAATAAATACAATAAATAAAAATAAGCTAGTAGGGCGATACGCTTAAATACTAATATAAAAAAGGTAATAATTCTTTAAAAGCTGTAGCAGTTTTGCTACTAGCTAGTAGCTGGGCTAGCAATTTTCGTTGCTAGCCCAGAAACAACAATGATCTTTTTAATAAAAGAGTTTTCGTTTTATTAAAAAAATCTCTGTTCTCTGGTATCTATTCGTTTTACATCAAATGCTTATAAGAACCATTTAACTAACTTAGAAAAGCAATCATTGGTATCGTTTATCAAATTGGTTGGTAGAACGAAACAGCTCACTCTTGTCATTTATGCTAACGGTTTCCTCATTCATAAGAGCAAACGTTGCTGCTTTAGGATTAAATATATCATTGAGATTGGAAATGGCTTTCTGTTGACTTTGAGATAATTAAGGATGTAGCTCCATCATTGTGGACACAAATGCCTTATCAAATTTAAGTAAATATAGTTGTAAATAGAGATAGTAATAATATGGAAAGAAAATTAGGAAATTAAAAAATGGCTGATTTTGGGAAGCAACATTAATAGGCATCACTAACATTGTTGATACAATTTAGCATTTGACAGGCAAGTACAGCGAAGTTGCATAATCGACCCACAATTTTCTTGTGCTTATTCTGTGTATCAAGGGCTTGTTCGTGAACGAAGGGTTTTTAATTTTACTGAAAACCATTTTTTATTGAAAAAAATTCAAAAATAAGGGCCCCAAAAGTCGCACTTTTCCTTAAAACAGCCGCTAGTTTGTCAAAAGTTATTTTTTTCAAAAAATTCTTCGTTCACGAACAAGATACATTCGTATGCTAACAGAATCTTTTTGGATCTTGATATCAGATGATTTGGTTTAGAGCTGTCGTGGATACCGTACAACATCTCTGAAAAATTAGGTTTCCTTAAAGTGGCCGTAACTTTGTTAATTTACAATATTTTCAACGAAAAAAAAATTGAATGTTATTCAATATACGTACTTTTAATATTACTATGTTATTGTAAAAAAAATAGAACATTCTTATAAAAGTCTTTATAAGAATTTCTTTCTTTAAGGTATTTTAGCATTTCAGAAATACTTTTCTAGATTTTCCTTTTTCGTTTCTAGATGTTCAAATCAATCTAATAAACTTTTTGACAAAATTTCTTTTGCAACATTCGTGGCCACTTCACTCAATGTCATGTTAAATGGCATACTTTGCACGAGTAGCATTCGATAACGCGAAACCATGCAAAGCGTATGTTTACAATGTTGTTTAATGTTGTGCATGTGTGAGGTTAAGACATTGCAGTAGAATTGTATACAAACATTGTAGTAGTGCATTTCCGAAGTCAGCCATAAATACCTTGGAAAATCGAAAACGAACGAAGAGAAAGATATTTTTACATTTAATAGGTATGTAAATAATATTCTTCTGACTTTTTTGTTGTATTCATTGTGGCTTGACCGATTTCGATTTTTTTAGGTCATCATCAGAAGCTCTAAATTGTAAAATTATGAATAGTATAAAATGTGCTGATGTGCACATGATTGTTTATAAAAGTGTGAAATATAAACTAAATTTCTGTAATAATATTTTAAGTTATCCATAAGAAAATTAAATTCATTAAGTAAAGTGTTATAGAAAATGACATTGAACGAAGTTATGATGTTAAAGTCTACCGTGAACTTCATTAGAAAATATGTATAAAACAAAGCGAAGGTGTTAACTATAAATGAAATTAGTAATGTAACCTAACTTAAAATAAAATAAATTATTGGGGTGTCTTAAAATTAAAAAACAGAAATATAATTTACTGTTTTATATGCGTTTTCTAATGAAATTCACACTAGATTTTAACATAATAATTTCGTCCACAATAGATTTTAATATTGAAAGAAATTATTATGTTAAAATCTAGTATGAATTTCATTAGAAAATATTATGAATATAAACAGAAAACAAAGTGAAGTAAATTTTATTTCTGTTTTTGAATTTTGAAGCACCTTACATAATTTATTTTATTTTAAGTTGTTACGTCACTAATTTCACTTATAAGTAACACCTTCGCTTTGTTTTATACACATTTTCTAATGAAATTCACACTAGATTTTAACATAATAATTTCGTTCAATGTAATTTTCGATAACGCTTTACTTAATGATTTTAATTTTCTGACTGGCAACTTAGAATATTATTACGGAAATTTAGTTCATATTTCATACCTTTTATAACCAATCATGTACATATTAACACATTTTGTAATATCTGTAGGTTTACATTTTAGGGCTTCTGATAATGCCCTGAAAAGAGTCGAAACCGGTTAAGCCACAATAAATAAAATAAAAAAGCCTGAAGAATAGCATTTACACACCTGTTAAATATATAAGTAAAACCAGGCAATCAGTGGCAACTTTAAGAAAGATCTTTTTATTTTGCAAATGAAAAATTGTCTTCATTTTAAGGAATGACAGTTACGTTATAAAGTAAATTAATTGTGAATACTTTCAATAAAAAATTTTTTGTTTTGATAGTTATGGAAAACAATATATTCTGCTATACCAGATAAACACTTTAACGGGATTGAAGATTTCTGGAACTTTTGGTTTAGTAACAGAGTTTACATGATTGTCACCACTACATCAAAACCGAAAAGTTTGTTTTTGTTCGACAAATGATGACATCATAACAAAAGTAATTAAAGTAAGGGTACCGCTAGAAAATCCAAGTAACAATATTCAGTTGATTGAAATCATAAACAAGCCTAATACAGCGTTATTACACCCGAATATTCGAAACGTCTGGTGCAATTGATGCTTTGACGAGTTGTAATTGTTCTTAAAAACATATCTAACACAGTATTAATTTTATGTAGTGCTAAAATTGCAAATATTTGTTTCCATAATAAAAGCATACTTACAAAACCGGGATTTTACTGAATATTTCACTAAACATCCTATAAATTCAGCTGAAAAATAAGTAGTAATGATTATACTAAAATATACTTCAATTATAATATAAATTATAAACGATTATAGTGTTAAACTAAATAAACGTAAAATTTCATACGCTTTCTAAAAACGATCACAATTAATTCGACAGAAGCAATAAAAATATGGTTAAGAAGTAAATAAATGCTGTGGATCTTAGGCGCCTTACATACGTCTCTGGAACTTTTAAAGAAGGATAAAAATAATGTCCTGATTGCTGTTGATTTGCATGCTGATGAGATCATGGGTTTTTCTACGTTTGTAGAATTTTAGAGCTTCCCCAGTGTTCAGTTTATTACCTTTTCCTTGAATTACCAACACTGTCATTGTATCCTCTATGGTGCTAGGCTTGTACTGGTATTTATTGAGGTGATACAAGGGCAGTATTGGCAATTCGAGGAAGAGGTAATAAACTGAACACTAAAGAAGCCCTAGAAATCTACAAACATAGAAAAACCCGTGACGTCATCAACGTGCAAATTAATAGCCATAAGGACACTATTGTTTTCCCTCTGGAAAAGTTCCAGACAAATATATAAAGCGCCCAAAATCCACAAAATTTATTCACTTGATAATGTCGTAAAGACGAAATGCGCCGTGAACCACAAAAACTAAATGTTTTCGTCAAAACAGGATGAATAATACAATATGTGCTTATTCAAAAATCGAAAGGTTTACTAAAAGAATTCTAAGATTACACCTTTTCAATCCGCATAAAAAAAATGTCTGCCTTTCTTACAAATGAATGACAATGAATTATGTTACTTATTTCCTGTTTTATCGACCGATGTACACACTCCTAAACCCCAGCCATAATAGATAAAGCTCTTTTTATTTAATATTGGGGAAAAGAGGTAATATAAGTTTACGAAGATGACTGCAACTTTAGGATAAAAAGGTAAGGAACTAAAAATCCTTTCAGGGTTTTTAGTATCCAAATTCGAGAATAACGAGGGTAATGTTATTATCTAAAGTAATAATGAGTATAATTAATGAGGGTGTATAATGAAAGTGTATTAATGACAGTGAAAATGCATTGGATATTTTTAATCTACCTTTGATTTACCTTTATATACGGAAAGCCAGTTAAATGGTTCTATTAGATTTTCTAAAGTGCTCTTTCTAACAGTTGTTTGTGTTGTGTGCTTTTGAATATTTCCAATAATGCCATTGCAAAATTTCGTAGCACAATTCCACTTTTGCTAAAGTGTATTAATCGTGCTAACAGGTTGAAAAATCAAGCTTCAGTAAACACAGCCTTATAAGCTTCGCAATATTAACCTTACTTTGTGTGTCATAAAAGTATGCTTGAGGTACTTATATGAACAAACTTAATACAATCTTCCTTTTGAATAAACGTAAAATATTCCTTAGGAATAGGTACTACTGCGTTTGATAATACACTATCGGTTTGAATATCACTATTGATTTTTATGCGTTTCTCTTCCCCAAAAAGAGAAGTTGAAGCTGAAGAAGACGCTAAGATGACTTGACTTTTCCTTTGGGTCTACGCCACCAGGGCGAAATACTTCCAATATTCGTTGCGAGTAAGCGCCGCGACGTCTTGGAAAAGCTTCCCGGCGACGTCGCATGACAAATGACTTTCGGGCGATCTCTCTCTTTCATCTTCCGCGATCCGAGGTAGGCTGTTCGTCATCCTGTTCTATCGTAAGGCATCCCGTCGGGACCACCTGCATAATATTATTTCGATGCGGCCGTACCAGCCACAATATTATGAAGATTGATTGTGCGTTATTAAAAATACATTTTTCCTTTCTTTCCATCGGGTTGCCTTATTCCACTCTTATCTATAATGCACGTACGTCAATTTTACATTAACTATCCTACGCGTTTTAGCGCCTTCTTTGCCTGTTTTCCGCTTGTGGCGCGTTAAATGTTGCAGACTTCGTGAATGTGTACACATAAAAACAGAAGCTTTGCGAAAAAGGACCGGATGAAGAGATTTTCCGGCTAGTTTTAGGTATTCTTTTCTGGACCACTGCGACGGGATTTTCAAACAAGCCGCAATGCATTTTAAGCAGTTTATTTTAAAATTAAACCATTATCTGCGCAGGAGCCCCAGCGGATCGAGTGCATGTAAATTGTCAGAAAGCGCATCCGAGTCCGGACCTGCGTTACGTTTCTCGGAGGACGAACGAACGAGAATGTCGATTTTTTGCGCAGGGTACCGTCGCCCGTACAAATTACAAAGACGTGACGGGCATCCTTAATTAAGGTGTCCTGCAGTTGAAAAATGCTAAGCCTTCTGCTTTCAGCTTTTTCGCCTTTAGCACAAGGTATTTCTAGAAGCCAATAGCGCACGCCACTGAACGGAGAAATAAAAAATTGATAGTATCCAAAGCGTGGCCATCTTAATACTAACAAATTGTTTTTCAACAAATTGTTTTTCAACAAATTGTTTTTCAAAAATTGTTCTCTGAGGCACGCCTAATTACTGAATACCAAATAAACTAAGTTTAAAACAGACTGTCTTATTTATGAGTTTTCCTTCTAGTAATTTGTAGTTTGTTATTACATACTGCAATAACTAGTTTAGATTGGATGCGTATGCGTATTTGTTATAGGTCAGTAACTAGTAAGAATGCATGACAATCGAAAAAGGTATAAAAAACGATAGAAAATAAAACAAATATGATCTGGAAGGAAAACTGTAGAATATTAGAAGGGGGCTAAACCTACCCGGACGGCCCATCTACTTGCTTTCAGTTTTATTCGTTAAAGGATCACTTTTATTTCTCCAAAAAGGTCTCCCTGTTGTTATGACCGAATGGACTACCTCAGCTACGAGGAAGTTTACGATGGGTCGCTCAAATAGTTTAAAGGACAATTTGTTTTCTTTCGTGTTATTTACAAGCTTTTAAATTGAATTTTTCTAGACAATGGTTATTTTTCGCATAATGGTTTAACTATGTATAAACTATAATAAAAAAAATCCATACATCTGAAAGTAGCTATTTTTACATAATTTTATGTAACAAAAGAAGATAGAATTTATTTTATTAAACGATTAGTAGCTAGCAAAGTGTGTTGCTGCAATTTTCTTATACTAGTGAGGGCTTTGCTAAATAACATTACTTTACAAGGTTTATACCACTTAACAGGTTTAAGTGCCTTTTTGACACTACTTTTAGGCAGCTGAATTTTAATCTAATTCAAATATTTTCATAGCGTGTTGATTTGGAGAAATTAAGAAATTATTATGTATTATTATTATTATGTAACTGAAGTTCTCAAGTCAACTGGTCACTGGTTGCCACTTCACCAAAACAATGGTTTTTAATTGCTGGACACGTGTTTCGCCGGCAAAGCCGGTGTCATCGGGAGCTGACAGTGATCCGGAACTTTGAAAGTTCTTGATGGAAGTACATAAAATGAGTTTTCAGTAACATGTTACCGCCAATTTTATGATAGTTTTCTGATTAATGTAGCCAAAAAATTTTTTATGGTTACCATGTTTTTTACTTTCCAAAACTGATAACTGAAAATATTTCCAAAATGTTATTGCAGGAACAACGCTTTGGAAATATGGTCAAGTTCTACATCTTGCCAATATTGTAGTTGTTCAATTCAGTAGATTATCGGAACGCAGATTAACAGTGTCAGGGGTAAATTGAATACCAATCATCTCAAAAAATAGTCTTTCAGGTAAATTTTTCTTTTTATAAAGGATCTTTACATCATTAAATTTAAACATATAATTATTTTTTATGGCATGTTGCCACAAAGCGCTATTGAGTTTATTATTTCTGATAACTAATATATGTTGTTTGATACGATTGATCAACCACACCTTAGTTTAACCTACATAGCTACAGTCACAATCTTCACAAGTAATACAATAGACCGCTCCTGACATCATAGATGCAGAGGTAGCTTGTTTCAACTTGGTAAAAAAGTTCCCAACTCTCTCCAAATTATAATATGCTATCTTTAAGCTTGGAACATTAAATATTTTTGAGATTTGTCTTGATAGACCTGGTGTGAAAGGGAATTTTTGATATACAATCTGTTGAGGAGGAGCAGTAATCCCTCTAGGATTTCTATTTTGAGGGCTGCTATACAACAGCTTACCAAGTAAATGTGGAAGATAACCATTATTACGGAGAATGTTATATAGTTTATATTTATAGTTAGGAAATCTTGTGTATGGAACCTATTGTAAGACAATTTTAGTATATTTTTCATTTGAACGGCTATATTAAGTTTTTGGTTGATTGGATGATTAGAGCAAAAATTGAGACATTTACCTTAGTTAGTAGGTTTTTGGGACCAGTCGGTTATTAAGAGGTTATTAACATGTCTGATCAGTAAAATATGTAAAAATAGTAAGGAATTATCTCTCTGCTCTTAACAGTGAACTGGACGTGATTATTGAATTGATTAAATATATCCAGGGTAGTATATGGTCTGGTGGCAATGTTAACACAATGTCATCCATTGTCTTTTTTAGCAAATAATCTAAAGTTATATTTCGGAAATTCCATGTGGTGTACCAAAAATGTCTTTATAGCACACATAATTATATACAAAATAATTATTATTAAAAGGGAACAAGATGATGTCTAAGAATAACTCCTTACTAATATTGGCGACGCTATCAATGACATCCCACTCATCATTAATAATGTTTATGATTAATTCTAAGGAAATATTAGTAAATAATGATACCACATCAAAAGACAACAATACATTGTCTTCGAAAATTTTGATATAACTGAATAAATGGAAAAGAATCTTGAACATTAGAATCAGCATATGCAGAGAACGCAGTGATGAGGATTTCTGCGACAAAAGCAGACACCTTATAAAAAGGTGAACCCGTGCACAACACTATAGGTCTGAGTAGAATACCTTCTTTATGTATTTTAGGGAGCCCATATAGCTTGGGAACTGTGCCATTATAGCACATCAGCTCTTTTTTGGTTTTCTTACCAATAAATGATTTATCCTTTAAATTATTAATTAATTTATTATTTTTACGTTGGATAGCTATAGAGGGGTACAAAGACAGAATAACATAAGTATTATTATCACTTAATAATTCAAACATTTTATTTATTAATTAAATATTTTTTATTGAATGTAGTCAGCTCTATTAAGAGCTATAGTAACTGCGCCTTTATCGGCTGAAGTTATACAAATGTCAACATTTTGTTTTAGAAAATGTTTAGTTATATGTAACATTATGGAATAATCTGTTATTATTATTTTGATAGGGGGCTAAAGTTGAGAACTTTTTCACATTTTTATTTTTAATTGATTTGAACTCTTTACTGTAGTTGGCACTATCAAATTCATTAAAGATATTAGTAGGAACACAAGTTCTTAAAGCAGAATTGTAGTGCGACAGTTCAAGAGATAAAAGTTATTTTATCAACCTAGTGTTGGGTGGTTCACAAAGTGGTCCAACTTCATTAATCTTCATCATTAATTTTCTTGAAATTTGAATCCATGAGTTGAAGTATGTGTTTGGTGCTCGATTGGATATGCCTGGGTGATGTCTTGTTAGTCTTGCAAGGTGGACAGTATCGTCTTTATGTCTTGAAAATATTTCATTCTATAAACTTTTATTTATATTGTAACAAGTGGTTTTTTAGCCCTGATGTGAAGCAAAATATTAGCTCAATAAACAAGGTCAAATAACAATTAGTTTTGCTCACACCACCCAAATAAAACATTCTTTAACTAAGTTGTTTATTACGGGGAAGAAGGCTCCTCAGTTCTTTCTAAGGTTACAGACAAATTTGAATAACGAAGACTATATTTTCCTAGATGTCCACAAAAACCACTTTAATGACTTCTTTACACAAAAACATCAGGATTTGTATGAAAAAGGAATACTGAAGCTTGTAGAGAGATGGCAGAATACTATTGAACAGAATGTAGCATATTTGGTTGACTAAGATTGTTTCTTTTTCCCTAAAGATTTTACGTTTGAAATTTATTCGATTTTCGGCACAGGCTCAATATAATACATGCATCTCTTCTAACCGAAGAGAAGAATACGTGGAGACAACTACATTAGTTTTATTTATATTCAGAGCTAATCTACACTCGTTCAGCAAATGTTTTCTCATTGCTTCCTCATTGAATCTTACGGCAAGAACTTCTGTATTTTGGAACCTTTCGCTAGTAACAAAGTTATGTAATGCCACCACTACACCAAAACCGAAAAACTTAAGTTTCGCTAACAAACTTAGCATCATCAGGAGCGATTATGCTAACTTAACATAAACTTCTTGGTTTTGGTGTGGTGGTGGCGTTATTTAATTTGAAAATTTTGTCTTCTGGACTTTTGATATTCAAGCACAAGGACAATTTCTTGCGATAGTATGGCCAGAACGGCTTTAGGTCTCTGTGGAGACCTAAATAACAGTTATCTATGTATTACTTTAACTTTATTTTATTTGCATATACTTTCACAGAAATTCGCCAGTTGGCAGCAGCGCACAGGACTAGTTAATTTACATATTAGGTCTAAATCATAATTATAGTTGCATTCGAGAACTATATAACATAAACAGGATGGCATTAGAAGAAGACAGTTTCTGTTTAAGGTGGATTCGATGCAAAACGGTTGTTTATGGCCTTATACGCGCGACTTGTATATCTCATTCCGCGCGGTGGAGTTAAAAATATCCGGTGCGACCCAGTTATTGCTAGAAAATCCCGATCCCGACATGAAAAGCGGAATGGAGAATCATTGTCCGCGCGGATGGACCGAAAAGCCGTATTAATATGAGTTATCTTCCTTTTAGTTCATTAAAATTTCATAACGAAGTCACAGTTGGCAAGTCTAGCGAGGTTTGGAAATTACCCTTCCATTTCTGTCTTCCGCTGCCATGAAAGTTAATAGCACTTCTCTCTTAACCACAATATATTCGCCATTTTGTATCCAGGAGGTTGCAAAACTTAAATACAGCAGGTAACGCATAACTCAGCTTTTAACCGGCCGATTAAAACATTTGCGGTTTTCGTACTAATATACTATTGCAGGATGTTTAGCACATATATGCTGTAAGCTGTAACCCATTAAAGTGTTGATGGTAAGCTTGAAATTCTCTGCAGAGCATATGCAGATTAAATGTTTGCTGCAAGCCACTGTACGGCGGACTACATGTTTGGCTTTGTAAATTACGTAAAGCCGTGTTTTGTTACGTCATTTAAGCTACATCTACCGGTTTAGGGCACCTCAATCTAGTGCACACGTTATGCAACTAACATATCTAGTAAACGCGTAAAACGATTTTCGCTTTAACGGTTACGAAGGTTTCATCAAACAGGGGCCGAACTAAATTACTGTGTTCATATTGATTTAATTTGGTGTACTGTAAACCCGTATTCTGACAACCAGGATTCAGAGATAATTTACCATCGGCTTTAGCTTGTTACTTTGTTTACTTTTGTTTAAATACATAGATTCTACTAAATCGATATCACATGTCATATGTTCACAGTATTACGATGATTCACAAACCTGGAAAATTTCAGGATAATCAGATAACTTGGAAGCAAGTTATCACTAAAAAACAGAAATTCAATAGACTTTCGGCAGTCACTGTACCATAATGCAAAAAATGCTCATAAGAGGCAGCTGAGAAAGAGTGGTAAGAAGATAAGACTATGAAGGGCAAAAACAAACTAAATCGAGGTATAAAAGAACTGAAAGATATGCTTTCAATCACAAGGAAACAAGTAATCCAGGATGACCTGAAAACCAAACTTTAACATAAACTTGTAATTACTCCCTATGAAGAGCTACAAAAACGATTAAGGGGAATTGATCAATAGAATACAAGCTAAAGCTATTGTTAATTATTTGCGAAAAGTTTTCGAAGTTTCTCCTTCAGAAATCACTGCTGAAGAAGCAAACCAATGAAAGATTTATTTCTGGCTCCATTCCATATGGACGTTCCACACAAAATAATCAAGACTATTTATTAAAATAAACGTCTCTGCTGGAATCGACATTGTAGTCGCTCCGGGCTTTGAGCTAATCACAGAAAAAAAATTCTAAAAATTATAAACTAAGTGTGTTATACTTGTAGTCTGCATATTTAATGTAATATATTATGTATATATTCTATGTATCTGCAAATAACAAGTTATTATGATACCTAAACAAGGGAACAAACTAGAAGAAGCTATACGCACATAAACTTATTACCTATCACTCTCCAAAGTATTCGAAAAGAATCTCTATCAAAAGGTTTAAGAAGATAATTAATAAACAATGATTGGATAAATTGAAAATATGTCTACCATACCATCACTTCTTCTTTCTTAAATCATTTCCTGTTCAATGGGGTTCAACAGAATTACATCCCACTAATTCTAAGTATCCCTGAGAAATGTCATGGGATCAAGCTCATGTCCTACCTACATTGAGATCTATAGACAATAACACATAAATGTAGATTCTATACCTGTATCGAATAGCACTAGTTGCAGTCTGACATTAACAATATTCAATCATGTCTCAAGAAATGGAGAGTTAAGACCAATGAATTTAAATCTAAAGATGCGACATTCATTCTGCAAAGCGGAGCCACATTTCTCAAGCTACAACATATGTATTGGATCATTTATTATAGATCAGAACTATCCTTGCAAAATAAGATGTTGTTTTACAGTGAGGATATCGCTTATGGAACAAAATGATTTTTGGTGATATTTTAGAAAATTAGTCTTTTGAATTAAAATTTCAACTTACAAAGCAATCCATGTATTAGCAGTAATAGATAGGTCATTTCCTTTAAATGGAACACCTTGTATATTTTTATATTTTTGGATTCTTAAGGACACTTAAGGGTTAAGTGATAAAGGTAATTGTTTCAAGAGATTCAAGCATCCTCTCTGCAAATTTTGGCGTAGTGGTGACTTCGTTCTACTTTGTTACAAAGCCAAAAGTTCCAAACCCTCAACTTTCCTGTATTCCTATTTATTATTTCGGTTATGTATGATATTTTTGTTTAATTGGAAAAAATACTATAGAAAATCGAATGTGATAAAAATTTTAGGTTTTTGTCAAGATACCAACGGAGAACATTTTGAAAATTTAATACGCGAAAGCAAAAAACGAGTAGCGCCTTAGAAAAATATTTTTTGTTTCAAAACTTTCCCTATACTTTTGTATTTTCATTAAATTTCTTTAAAACCATTACCTTTATCTCTTAAACCCTAAGTGTTGTAGGTTGTTGAAATCAGATGATCAAGTAGAATCTAAAAATACAAAAATATACAGGGTGTTCTGTTTTAAAAAAATGACCTATCTATTACCGCTAATACATGGATCGCTCTGTATATTGAAATTTTAATTCCAAAGACGTAAATTTTAGAATAACAATCGACCTGTCCGAGCATTTTCCACAATTTTCTAAAATATCGCCATAAATAATTTTATGCCATAAGTGGAGTCCTCACTGTATCAAGTTAGTCAAGTTCGTCTGGACCTGCAGTAGGTACCTAACTTTAAGGGAGAGTCATTAATTCGTTCCTAGAGAGGTTCCAAAATAAGGTCAGCCATATAATTGCTGATGTACCCTTAAATGTCACGAACGAGGCGTTCCACTACCATCCATCAATGAAGTGATTCATCAATGTTGTTCTAATTTAAGTTCTGATGTAGTGCAAGACTTTAGAAGTACCCTAATGCTTTGACCAATCTGTCAACCCTGCTGTGCTCCCCAGGTTAATATGACCCTAAACGAATTTTCAGGTTCTATAACTGTGTCAACTTTCATTATTTGTTTATAACATTGCCAAATAGTTTTTATAAGAAATGATTATTAAATTTTTAAACAAGATTGTTACGTGTATAATCCTCGGGTCATTATGACCCAAATTACTTAGATTTATTTGATTTTATGTAATTTTATCTTTAACCTTATTTATATGAATACTATAAGGGTATTATAATTATATAGCAACCAACAAGATTATGCATTCATGCTGGTTGAATATGCAAGTCTGTGCATGTCTAGGCATGTCTGTGTGTGCATACTAATATATCGCATAAATAGGGACAACGCACTTCAATTCCTTTATATACAGTATTGAATAAGCTTCATCATAAATGATGGCGGGACAATTTCTATCTGATGAAGAAATAGCAGATGCATCCGACGATGAAGATACTTCTAAGGTTGAAAATCATACCAGCGATGATACCGGCTATGAGAAATCCGAAGCAGACCATAATTCTTCAGATAATGCTGTACTGTAAACAAATACTGTGGTTCCTGAGCAGTTAGCACAGGTAAAAGACAAAGTTATATCTTGGATATTATAACTTTTCCTCCAAAGTGGACGAACATCTAGTCAAAATATAATAAAAGTTACTCCTGGCCCAACTAGATGTGCCATATCCAGAGTGAAGGATATTCTATCTACTTTTCAAGTTATCGTGAACCCTACACTTGAAAATATTGTGTTGAAAATAAGCAATATTGAAGGTCGGAGAGTGCACGGATGCGACTGAGAAGATCTGGATAATATTGCTATAAAAGAAAGATTATGTAGGATTATTGTTGTTGGCAGGAGTTTATAAGTCACACGGCGAATCAACAAAAAGTTTGTGGGATACAGGAACCGGTAGACCCCAGAGCACGGTGTAACATGTAAAAGTAAGAACAGCCAGGGTAAGTGTTGCGGAAAGTACAGATTGCAAACTCTTACCATAAAGACTGTTAATTTAACTCAAACGGCATGAGCTTGATTTAAATTTTGTTTAGGAGTTATATTAAAAAGAAAAAGAAAATCTCATAATACGTAGCATTAAACTATATTTATTCTGATTGAAATAAAATTCGATATTCCGCATTCAGGCAACATCATAATTTCAAATAATCTCGTACGACGATTCAAGGTCGCCGTAAAACTTGTGGGGTTGGAATGAGAAAATGCGGATTTATGGACGAGTCAGCAGATAGGATAGGATCTGTAACGCAGTAAGGGTCGGCAATATGGCTTAAATTGGTGTACCCTTTTTAAAAAAAGTCCGGATCCGAACATACTTCTTCCGGTGAAATCATTTAGAAGGTCGGTATTCGGTTTTATTGGCCCCGGTGGCCTCCCCAGGAACATTCAAATTGCCCTCATTTGTTATTCCAGTTTTACGATTTCGAAATTAATAGTTCCGCAGGTCTTTCAAGCCAGCGGATATAAATTTATGGCGACGCCGTTATTACCGGAATTAATGATATCGAGTAATTAAAAATTCTATCGCTTAATTGCTTCCCAGCTTTTCGCATTTTACGGACACGGTTTTATGGGCACTTTATCATTCCTCGGGGTGATGGAACGTATATGCGGTGCTGTGCTATGTCAATACTTGCGTATGTCCTTTGACAGGCTGCCAGGACGCCAACACGAGACGCTCACCTGTAAAGAATAAATGCATTAATTCTTATTGTAAAGCGATTTGATGATTTAAAGTGTGTCAAGAGAGAATTTATATAATACATATTCAGGATTACCGAGCGACAAGTACAAGACTGTAAAAAAATAATTTTATTTGTACATCTTTGCACTTCACACAACAGATAGCGCGAGTGTGTGACCATACGTCAAACAAATTACATATTAAATATTTTGTGGTTCATGAAAGAACATACAGCATCACTTCGACCAAGGCGACTACGCTTCGCAGGCTTGTGAGAAAATGTGTGGTGTTTGTGGTGAAGGTACTCTATGGTTGATCAATAAAGGTTGAAGCTCTCTGGTTGACCAATTGTTGAAAATGTCGATGAAATTCTTTCATCTTATGACATCACTGTTGAACTAAGTATCGATAAAAGAACAGTTTCGAACCATTTATCTACGGCTCCACACAAAAGAGGCTTGTCATTTGGGTACCACGTGAGTTAACAGTGAAAAATTTAATGGACCACATACGGCAATATTGTGCGAAAGAGCTCGTGGTTAAAGTAGGATGAAGCTATACAAACAGTGGCGTAACCCTGATTGAGGTAATGTAAGGTAATTCTCTGTGTTTGGTGGGATTGAAAGGGAATCGTGCAACATAAGCTGCTCTAACCCGGCCAGCAGATTGATTCCACTGTCGACTATCAACAGTTAAGGGTATTAAAGAGCGCAATTGAGATAGAGAGGCTAGAATGAATAAAAAAAGGAAAAGTGTTGTCTTTCATCACGACAGTGCCAGACCACATTCATCTTTGAGTCGGGTTGGGTTGGGAAAGATTGAGAATCTCAGAAAAAATTGAGAGAGCTCGTGATGCATGTTTTGATGCATCCAATCTATAGTTCGGACCTTCCCCCGTCTGATTACCTGTTGTTTCGTTCTCTGCAGAACTCTCTCAATGGTGTAAAGCTGGCTTTAAAAGAGGCCTATGAAAATTACAATGATGACAATGGTTTTATCAGAAAAATGGCAAAAGTTTATCAATCAAAACGGCACATATTTGGTTTTAATAAAGTTCATTTAAAATTTAAGAAAAATGTGTTTGAATTTTCAGCATGAACTTTTTCCTTGACCTTTTATATCAAAATAAATCAGTTAAACTAATATTTTGTGTGTGAAAAGTGAGATGACATGAATATTTTCAAGATTTCCATAATTAAGTTCACATTGATGACAAACATTTCATGTTATATAATGCTGAATGAAAACGAATCTCATACAACACTCCCTAAAAAAAGTGATGTTTGTGACAGCAATTTCCATAACGATAATAATACATCTATAATAAAAATTGTTGATTTTGTTACTATAGGAATATTATTATTTGAGGAAACGGAAATCTGTGGTCTCGCAGTTGCTAAGGAGAATGATCTGTAGGAGACTTATTAGATAAACCGAAACATGTGTCGACATTCAAAACAAAATTGTTGTGATTAAAGTGTTTGTTAGTTTCAGTAACCATAGGAATATGTAAGAAAGTTAGCCTTGAAAATGTAATATCAGCGGTAAAGTCCATATGCAACAAGATAATGCAAAACCGCATTCTTGCGCCAGTGATGACAATATTGTAATAGAAGGATGTAGAGATGATTAGTTCATTCAGTTTAAGCCACACCCGCCAAGTAGTTCAGATTTTAATGTATTGGATAAGCAGTTGATGAATTAATAATATTTTCCTAACATCTATAAATGTTTAAGATCTGCCATGTTGTCAGAAAGAGATAGAAAACTCTTGTAAGACTCTTTATATTAATAACCCAAAGTTTCATCGTGAAAGACGGTTGCAAACTACTTTAACCTATTCACAAGTTCAAGTTTTAGAGAAAGCCAAATCCGTAATCAATTAAAATTTAATTTAAGTTGTTCGCGTTATTAATTGAGTTGTAAGCTTTATAAATAAATTAGACCGTTTTACTTAATTTAAATTGGAGATACATATACCATATTTACATATATATAAATATACATATATATAGTACATATATAAATATGTATCATATTTTCGGACAACAATTAATTCAGAATTCCTTTTAATATTCCGACGAAGGGAATACAAAAGTACAAATCAGAATGGCATATTTGGATTTCATGTTAAAAAAGTAGTGCAAAGATGATGAGACACTAGGGCACCCAATTATTTTGGTTTGATGGTGAAAATAAAACGATCAAGGGTATTTTGGAGTAATTATATATGAAGGTTTCCCGAAAACTGATACAGTAATGTAATACATCATGTGTATAACATCATACAAGAAACAAAATTATTAAGGTAACTGAAGGTAAGAGGAAATACACCGGGGAAACTTTAAGCTAACTGTATACTAATGGATAAACATGACGGTTAGAAAATGTAGTACATAGATATGTTGTTCTAGCGTTCCTCAATGAAACGATATTTGGTACATAGCACCTTATGTGCTATATGAGTATCAATTGGGTGTAGTATTTTATCTGTGTGATACGTGTTAAATCATAGTACGAGATGCGATCAAATAATTCACCAATAGATAACAGTAGGCACATGTCTCACGATACTGTGTTCTAAGTTACAGTGTGTTACATTATTTAGTTGACTTGTTATTCACATTTGTGTTAAGGTGCAAATGTGCGTGTGAAATTTTGTTTTAACTTACAAAAGCATGCAACTAAAACATTTATCAGTTTCAACTGTTAAATTGATATGTCAACTGTCAAACTAACGATTCAGCTGCCAGATTAACGTTTCTACTGTTAAACTTTCGTTTCAACTATCAAATCGACATGTTGTCAATTTGAAATGTTTCAAATGTCATATTGACATTTCAGCTGTCAAATTGACGTTTCAACTGTCAAGTTGACGTTTCAGCTGTCAACTTGACATTTCAACTGTCAAATTGAAATTTCAACTGTCAAATTGCCGTTTCAGCTGTCAAATTAGCGTTTAAATTGTCAAGTTGACGTTTCAACTGCCAAATTCACGTTTCAACTATCAAATTGCCGATTCAACTGTCAAACTGACGTTTCCACTATCAAGTTGACATTTCAATTTTTAAATTGACATTTCAGCTATCAAATTGACGTTTCTACTGTCAAATTTTCATTTCAACTGTCAAATTGACGTTTCAGCCGTCAAATCGGCGTTTCAACTACCAAACTTGAAATGTCAATTTGACATTTCAATCGTCAACATTTCAAATTGACGGTTGAAACGTCAGTTGGACGGTTGAAGCGTCAGTTTAACAGTTGCAACGTCAATTTGACAGCTGAAACGTCACCTTGACAGTTGAAATGTCAACTTGATAGTTGAAATGTCAATTTGACATTAGAAACCTTGATTTGACCGTTGAAATGTTAATTTAACAGTTGAAACTATTTAATGTTTCAACTGCAGTCTTTTGTAAGTAGAACAATATTTCACACACATACGATGTTGATTTTTTCTATCCATCGTAAAAATCGCAGCGCGACACGACTGCACCTTAACACAAACGTGAATAACAAATTAACTAAACAATGTAACACGCTGTCACTTGCAACAGTAGCTTGAGACATGTGCTTACTGCCATCTGTCGGTGTCAGTCCGCAGTATTTTACGTTTTCGATGT
>JAWQRM010000471.1:0-22393 GCA_033557675.1 Coptodactyla brooksi | reverse complement strand
AAAATGAGGTGTACAAAGTGAAAGTGGACACTCCTGATGCACTAATTCAACGTATTCGAAATACTGCAGCCGATATTAAAATAAACAGAAGTGAATCAATTAGGAGAGCAACAAGTGCTCTTCTTAGACGAAGCAGAAAATGTTTAGAGGTCAATGGTGGTATTTTTGAACATTTAATAAAATAACACTAGGTATGTTATTTTACCCTATAACTTGAAAACAAATACAAATCGGATAAGAACATATGAGTTTTTTTACATTGTTCTTATGTATATAATACACTCCTACTTATATATATATATATATATATATATATATATATATAATGCACGGCAAGATTTGCATGAGCCTTTGACTTGGAAGGCGGCGTAAGAGACTAAAATATGCACAAAATAAAATTATATGGGAATATGCAACATACTTTGGTGTATTTAGATTTTATGTAAAAAAGAGGGGACATTTAATATTCTGATCTAAAGTGCTATATCAACGAAAAGCAAATTTGGTGCGATAATGTTTTGTGAACAGCCGAAATACTCCCAAATAATTTTATTTGGTGTACTTTTTGGTGTCCTATCTCGTATTAAAGGAGCTTTTTAGCTTGATGATCTTTAATCTTCCATACCTTATACGGTATTTGAGGAAGATGCAATAATTTGTACCTGCTCTTTAAACTAGACCAACTGCAAGAAACCCGTTTATATAGGATAGGCTTATTTCTTTTCACATGCGGCTCAATTAGATTATAGTTTTCAACTTACGTTTGAATAACACCGAAGCTGTCTATACTAGAGTCAAAACATCTGATCATATACAGGGTATACCGTTTGAAAAGATTCATCGTTGGTTTGATGCCTTTATTTGTGGGCAAGACACAATTTTATTTTGCCTACTTCTTGGTCATTAAAAGCTAGACGACATTCAAAAAGGAATTTGCCTTGCCTACGCCAGAATCAAGATTATATTAGGTGTTATATTGTATCGATACAGCAAGTTATTTTAAATCATGGCACTACTGCTACATATTAAAAGCGTGTATTGTAAAGTATTGAAATGAATTGGATTTAGTTCAAGCGACTTCTACAAGTTAAAAAGTCCATAAAATAAGGTATAATTGTTTCGGATTATTTCTTCAATATTTGTTTTAAGCTCACCAAAATATTTAAAGCGGAATAGCAATAGTTAAATAGAAAATCAAATTAGTAGATGTACATCGTACATGACTTTCTCTTACCTTGACCCTGGTTCAGATATAATGCTTTCCCATTATTATTTATACAACTTAATGATCACATATGAAAATTTAGTTTAATTATTAAAATACATTAAACAAAGAATTATAAAAAAGTGTATAACAGATATTCGGATATAAGTGATAAAACGTTTTATTGATGGAAACCTAAATACCAACAATTATATGTCAGTTTTAACAATTAAACAAGGTTAAATTATTAAAGATTTTTCATTACATATTAATCTACATTCATAGATGGCTCTCATTTATTATTTGTCAGTGTTGAAAAATGACAACTGAATGAGTATTAATTAATATCTAAATGAATATCAATTTTAGCAGTTATTAAAAATAATAATTACTCTTATTTTTAATTCACATTTAAAGTACGTTTTTAATTGCTTGTTTTCAGTATATAAATTATGTCTTTATGCACAAGTGCGTTACAGTATGCCTTTACGCACAAGTGCGTCAAAGTGTTTTTATGCACAAGTGTGTTAAAATACAGCAGCGACAACAATAATATACAGGGTGTTTGATATAAAAATCATACGTTCAGTAGATCTTAGAATAAATCGAACACCCTGCATATTCAACATAGTTTCAACTTGTAAAGATTTCGACGTAATGCAACTTTTATTTGAAACATTTTTTTCTAAAAAGAACAATAACAGTTTCGCATTCGCAGCTGTCATGTTTTTTCAAAAATACGAAATGACGCCTAAACGGTACAATTTAGGCTGATTCGGGCTAAGCTAAGGTAAAATAATTAAAGTGACCCTTAAATAATAATAATAATAATATATTTATTTGGTACTCACAAGTTTACATATATGTAATAAAGTATAATCATAATTAAAAAAAATACCTGGTACCAAAAAGACTTGTTGCACAAACTGCAGTCTTAAAAAATGTAATAATATACAGGGTGTTCCATTTAAAAATCTGAACTTGGAAAACATTTTTTTCTAAAGTGAGCAATACCTAAGATTAAGAACGAAGTATCCTCTTGCCCCATAGGACTGTATTTGTATCAATTATGCTTATAACTCAAGAACTGTTAATTTTAAGCATGTACTAATCCTCATGGTCTTTTACTCGCAATTTTATGCAGATTACAAAAATATATTTTATTATAAAAAGTTGTAAAAAAATCAAGAAAATTTTAGGTTAAGTACCTCAAGCATATGTACAATTTTTACGACATTCTGATTGTGACCAGATTATATAATAATTAGCTTGTATGTACAGTATTGTTTTAATCAGTCTGACATGCCAGTCTAATCGACATCGATTTTTTTTGCGATTGCAATACTTCCTCTATAGACATATCAGTAAAAGAAAGTAAAAATAGCTTCCCCCCTATTTTTTGTCTCATAATTGGTACTTATTTATTAATGGCACATATTGTTGGTGTTTGGTTCTTAACGTGATGTAATTTGGTCGAAAACAAACAGATTAAACAGGACAAACATATGAAGATTCTAGGCCATTTACAAATTAAATATGCCTTATGATCTTGACTGCTTAAAAGTTACTTACAGTTTACTTTGACAATTTGCTGTAGGTAAGTTACGGTAGATAGACATGACGCGTGATCCTGACGTATTACAGACAATTGTCAAGAGTATGAACTTCAACCACTGTTTTCCTGCATCGCGTCAACAGCGACCGAAGAAGCCTTTCTGTTGTCAACAATCGATAGACATGCGCGCGTCAGAGGCGCGGTTCGGCAGGAATCGCCCGTTTTCGCAGGACCGCGTGTTCCACCTAGCAGTGCCTCGTTCGCAAGGAACAATCTTACATAAGCGCCGTGTCCGTGCAGTGAAACGGCCAGTTACCGCAACATGTTAGTGACGATCTAACCAAAGTAGCGCGTGCATCGTCTCGAACACGTGTTCTCTTTCCCGCCAACGCGAACCTGCCTGACAGTTCTGGAACACCCGGTACGGCAGCATAACCTATCACGTTGACACTTCTTATAATGTTGTTAGACAGGTGTGAGTGTAGTGTGTGACGACCGAATCTTGGTATGGTCAGCGCCAACATGACCTCCATGCGACGGCGCAACTGCTTCCTCGTGGTCCTCTTCGTTATGTTCCTACCTTTCTGTGCTTTCGTCATCTTCAGTGCACCAGGTCAGCGAACATATTCAGATTATATAACTTTTTGCTTTTAGTCAATGCTCCCTCAATAGCTTTTGTCCTAATTTCTTTAACAAAGAACGTTTAACTGTCACTCCGTTAAAAATTGTTTTTATTTCACGGCAAACGATTATTTATGCCACTTGCGTCAATCGCTATTTACTTGGCATCCGCTAAGACATTTCAGTTTGATTGATAATGAACTAAGTAGGTACCTGTTGAATAATGGTTGGCGAAATCCATTTAAAATAATTGTTATGTTTTGCAATTAAAAATTGTACGCTGCGCGACCAATGCAAGTGTTGTTATGTAAGAGTGCAGTAAACATTGATGGAGGTCAAGAACAATTCAACACAATAGTGTTATGTGCATTGTTTTTTCTCTAATGTTGATATAATATGTTTAGAAGCAGTTTTTCAATTAAAATCACAACAATCTGTAAGTGTAAATAGTTAAAAATAAGTCAATCGCGCCTTGACGATTTGAAATTACGATACTTTTCATTGTTCTCTTAGTTATGGCATTAACAGTTTATGTGCCATTTAAAGTAGTTGCCTTTAGGTTGCTCGATTTTTCCTCTGTGCTATTTTTAAAATCGTTCTCAACAAGTTATTTTTACTACGTGTTTACATGTTTTTTACATGTGCCTAGCACAAATACAAGGCCCACCATCGGTCTTGCGATAAAAGAATGTTTTTAAGCAAGTGCAAAATTAGAACATCCGACATTATATTGAGAAGAGTTTTGTGTGAAGACTTGATGACAAATGATTGAAAGTTCTATCAATGAATTTCATTGGATTTACTGGTTTCGGCAACAGAAAAGCTCCCTCATTTTGACAACATATTTTGAATACAAGTAATGAAAGAGATAGGGGTGGAAGTATTTCCTTACATAAAGCAACTCGAACTGATTTTTTTTAATAAAGTATAATTGTGTGTGTACTTCAAGAAAATATTTCTTACTGTATTAACCTACGTACGTAGCGCATGCGCTCTGCAAGTAACCTGTATCATATAGTGCCTTCTCGCCTTGAATATCCATCGAATATTTTCCCGTAATCTTTTATAAGAAACACAACTTTGGAGCACTGCTTTTGCGGCTTATCCCGCATTAACCCGTTGAGCTAAATACAGTGAAAGCTCTTATAAAAAATTATTTACTTGACGTGCATTTTTAAGGTAATGAATAAAAAACTTTGGAAGGATGCAATTATCTCTTACGAATGCTGCTTTATGAAATCTAATGATGCTGAATTGGCTGCATCCATTTTTGATAATGTGTGCTTCAAAATAAAGCCTCTGGACTTTGAAATGTTGGATTATGCCCTGATCCAAGGGTTACACACTGCAGCTGCGTCTGCAGGTAAAAAAATATATTAACATATATATTACCATCTCTAGGATGAGATGTTGCATTATCCAAGAATAAAAGAACTTCTCTTTCTCTGTGATCTTGTTTTCTTATCAAATTGCTGCAACTATTTAGACGTGATATCTCGCGTTATTCTGTTGGATTTCCAATTTACTGATAGATCTTTAATTAAAGGATTTTCGAATGCTTGAGGACGAGCCGCTTTACCAGTAACTAACAACATCTTTTTTCCACTGCCATATTTACGCTAAACAAAATAGTGAGTCTTTCCTTCGATATCTTACCACCGACGCACTCTATGGTAGATCCCCAAGCAATATAGATGGTTTGCTTTGCCTTGAGCTGGAACTTACATCTGAATCTTCGCCAGCTATACGTCTGAAAGTAATGTTATGTCTTTTACGCCATTCTTGTAGTCATCCATCTGATGCAGGAAATGCAGAGTATTCCATTTGTGCCTTTACTATCGGTCGAGAAATGGGACTCTTCTAGCTTCTAGCCTTTGCGAACTAATCAAAGCCCATTTTGTCTATACGAGGATCTTCAGGTTTAAGAAAACTTTTCTTCTGGAGAATATCTATACCAAACTGCCATTTGCGGCAAATATTTTCTTTATTTTTTGAAATTTCTGCAGCCTGTGTTTTCCCGACATTGAATATTTGCAAAAATATTTACAAATGTGGAAAATTGTTTATTTTTCCCAAATAAAATATCTTACCGTTTCGCTAGTTCACGAACTGATAAGTTTTCTTTTTCCAACGTGTTGATTATTTAAATTTTTCGTTCAACGAAAGTACATATTTTTTTTTCGCGACTCCATTCTAATATTTACGTATCGCTACGAGATACAAGTTGTGATTGATTCAAAAGGAGTAAAAACAGCAAGAGCAAAGTAAACAACACGTACACTGAGCGTAATAGCTTGTAAAAATAGGAGTGTTCCCTTATGGGTGATGTTTTGTACGAAATGTATAGAAATATAGTGTCCGCGTCCGTCTGTAAGATCGTCCGCTTATTGGATAGTAATTTGTACTAAAAACGTAACAAAACACTTGTGCATAGAAAATTTGCCCAGTTGCGAGAGATATCCGCTAATAAGAGTTGCCCGCGAGAGGAGCTTTCACTGTATATTGATTAGAAAGTTCGTGTTTGATGAAATACATGATATGCGGCTCTTTTTCGCAATATTGGTTCGTCCGGTATATAACCACCTCGGTCCAAAAACATATACTGGTGAAAGTTTTCGTAATGGTAAGCTAGATATTTTAGTTTTAAGAAATGTTTGCTGTCAAAAACATTTCGTATAGGCGTTGGTTACACACATCATCACAGACTGGGGAAGGCTCTATAATATTTAAATTTCTCTTTGAACTTAAATGCCATTTAATGTTTGGTTTTTGAGAGGATGTTAAAATTTCTAATGTTCGGTATAATTTAGTCTTTCTTTTCATATTTATATATAATATATATATTATTATATAACATCTTGCTGTTCGTTTGTGTTATCCATACCAAAGACAAGTTAAATTAATGAAAAAAGAAGTAATAATGTAATAATACGAAACACGGTGGTTACCAGATCGAAATAAAAACGAAGTATATTAATCTGCAAAAAGAAATATACCTCTCTGACCGATAAAAATACCGTTATAAGAAGTGGCAAGAAGAAATATGAGTTGAAATATGTGTTGAATAGTATGATCTACTTGAGTTGGCTGCAAAACTGTTCTGTAAACAAATGACACTATTTTACTTATTTATAGGCTTCCTATACAGGCTAGCTTAAAGACTATTTCGTAATAACAAAAGCCTAGTACACTCCATATTGGGATTACAAAAAAATGATTAAATTAAAAATTGATACCATGTACATGAGCTTACCAGTAACGCCAAAAAAACATGTGTAATAGGCTTTGCTATGCGATGTTATGAAAGCAGCTTAATCAACAAGAAATATTTACTTTTAGATAACACTAAAAATGATAATAGAGCTAATATAAAATAACCAATTAACATTATTAGGCAAATAATTAATTTTTTTTTAACCATTGATGTATTAATTTACTCTTTAAATCTTTTTAGTCTTTAAATTTATTTATTGTAATAAAAACTCAAATATCTCAAAAACTATCAACTTGATGACCTTAAATCTTCATATGACTTTCAAAGATCTTACCAGGAGTAATCCAAAAAAACAAAAATATACAGAGTGTGCTGTTTAAAAAAAAAGTCGACAACATCATCACTCAAAATGACGTCATCACAAAATTTTTTGCACCAAATGCGAACATGCGCATTATTGTACTAAGCAACCTTTGTTTGAAACATTTTTTAATATTAAATCTGGTTAGTGCTGTAGAACCATTATTCCATATCTTTGAGGCACTCTGAATATGGAGTTGTAGCGTAGTGCCGGAAATCTGGAAATTCGTAGCTGAGTTGATTTTGAGTTGGCACAACTGGACAAGGGGCACAGCTGCGAGAGATAAAAAAGAACGAAGGAGATAGTATCGGAGATCACCTCTGTATAGAAGCTTGATGAGGTTACCGGATATCTCAGCCTACCGTAGCCTAAAATTTGCCGCAGTAGCCTTATCCCTGCTACATAACCTTATTAATTAACATCTGGCGTTTTATAAACTATCAGTTTTCGTCAGTTATAGTCAGTTATTATCGTCAGTTCGATATTTTCGAAATTTTGCAATTTGGTTCCGTTATGAGAAATTGCCGTAATCGATTTTATAATCAAAAGTTGTTTGTGTGGGTTAATTCTGTGGTCCCTAAAAGTTTGTCGGTATATTTTGTAAATGTGTATATGTAACCGGTGTATAATCTAATAAATAATCTATATTTATTAAAATATATGTAAATATATTTCTAATAAATATGGTACGCAATGTGTACAAGTGTATAATGTAAATTCTAATTTCTTCATCAAATATTGAATCAAGAGATAAGTTATATTAGTAATTATCGTACTGGTTTACACAAGATAATAATTTTAATTAAGACAAATTACTAATTTATATTAGGCGTAAATAATTGAGGAATTGTGTACAGGGTGGCCAAATAAGCGTGCAAGGTAAAAACATGTACAACTAAAGTGGCCAAAAGAAAATGTAGGAAATTATTTTCAGGTTGCTGAGATGTCCACTAGGGGGCGTAACCTCCATTTTGAATTTAAAAATGTGATCTAATTTTTTTATACTTAAACCAGGAATTTAAACTTAAAGAGAAAATCATGTACGATGTACATCTTCTAGTTTGTCGTCTTAATAGGGAGAAATTGCGAGAAACACCGCATTCTTAAATTCAAAATCGAGGTTACGAGTAATTTCCTAGATACAGTACCTTGCACTCATATTTGGCCACCTGCATAATTAGAGTGACCTTCTTATTAGTTAATTTTTTTCAATAGAGTTTGTCCCATGTCCATAGTGTAATCGAACAGATTGCAAACATACTCGATTATAATTTCCAAACCACGAGTTTCACGCGTTATGTATTTAATCCAATCTAAAATATAATTAATCGTGAAAAGGTTTAATTAAGTCTTAACCAAAACTAAGCCGACATAGACATAAGATGACACATCAGAGAATTTTGCCTTTTCTATAATTATGACAAAGCCATATGTACAGGATCTGCCATTGGTGGAAGAATATAGCTAAGCAAAACTAAAATGATACAGCTAAAAGAGTTCAGAATGTTCAAATGTTCGATAAACTAAACTACATCGTTGATTTAAAAAGCGATGAAAAACGTAAAACAGAATTGAACATTATTCGGCTTTATCACATTTAAATAATTATTAATTAATTTAGGATTACTGTGCACTTTACGATTGTCAGTTGCAAAACCTAAAACAAAACTATTTCGGTATACACATACATATTAATATTACTGAAAGTGGCCTACAAAAAATATTTACATAATATTTATCTTCGTTTGGTGCATTCTACAAACCACAAAATAAGTAGTAAGAGACAGAGAATATTAAGAATCAAGCAGTTGTGATTTGTTCTGATTAATTTTCGTTTTATTCCTTGTAAATGGCTATTTATACGATATGTAGAGTATATAATAATATATTTGTATATATGGAAACCTATTTGTTGTAACAAAATGTGACATCTTCCGCACTTATCAACTAAACCGATTGTATTAACAATAAAAATACGTGAAATCTACATTAACGAGACTATCCTATACACGAAGAATATATATAGAGAGTTGTTTGTATGCAAGTCTACTTGATAAACAAGGTATTAGCACCAGGCAAGCTGCTTATCGTTTAAAATTTTCTCCGAGAACAGATAACGTTTGCAATCAAGTGTTCATCCGACTTGCTTTGTCAAAGGCTGCTTGAAGAACACGTGGAAAACTTCATTACTTCATCATTATCTTAGGACAAAGCCACTTTCAAAATGGATGCCGCAAACAGTTACCATGACGAATATGTGTAATTTTTGAGAATCCAAACATAGAGTGAGAAATTTTCAACAAAAATCGTCTGTTAATGTGTAATAATTTCCGACGGCCGATAATTTCAACTTAACAGCATGATAGAGCACCATCAATTATTGGAAAGAGTGGTAGACCTGGACCAGTGCTACGGCATACAAGGTGGCTGGATTTAAATCCTCATTTATGTGGATAATGAATTATGATTAAGACAATGACTTATGATGCAAGACAAGCTTGCATCTGCGTTCAAGGCAGTTCTTCTCAAAATTTTTGTATCAAAATAATAATAAACTATAAAAGTTTGTCTATAGTTTGAGCTCTTAGAATTCGAGTAGCTCGAAACGAAAGGCTGTAATTTAATTTCTTTTTAGAACATTCTGTATACTGTAAAGCCTTATTCAGAAATTAGTGTAAGCATATTACAGCCACTTTTTGTTATTTCTGGTTTTATATGCGGTTCTACAATACAGAGTGAATCTCGACTGGCCTAACGATCAATATCCAATTCATCGCCAAATCCTCTGTACCAGTAAGCACCAAGCCGTCCAGTTTCGCAACTAAATTGTCCGCCTTCCCGATGTCTTCCCAATAATCTTCCGGAGTTCCGTGCTAAATGTCAATCCGTCGTTACTTTAACATGTTCTACCCATCTCGTCCTTTGCGCCTTAGTTGTTTGCACTAATCTTCGGTCTGTATGTAGTTTCCAATTCCTCTTGCCCTTTCAATTGTTTCTGATTAAATTTTGGAGTAGGTAAACTTCTAGATTTAAGGCAAACGACTCTTTTATACTTTTCAGTGATATTCCAAATGTATTATCATACAAGTTTGAACAGCAGTATTACCGTAAAACATGCAATGTTAATTTGGTCTTTGAGTTTTCAAGAAGTATGATATAGTGAAATTACGTATGGCAGAACAACAGGCGCCAATCCAATAATAAAAAGTTGAACAAACTTAAATATTATTAAAATTCAAATATCCCTACAAAATCTAAAAACGTATACTAAAAACTTTAAACCAATTTACATTCTTCGTCACTACGTGAATCATCGTAAAAAGTATGTTGGAGCCTAAAATTTGATTTGCTTACAAAAAACGCACGTGTCCGCATAGTTTATTATCGTTATAGTTTATTATCAATAGTTTCTTGTTATACAAAATATATAGAAAGTATTGGCTGATAATCAATGTTTCATGTGGAAACAACCATTATTTTGCCAATTTATTTTAAAACTTTTTGATAACAGTCCATTCCATCCGCACATATTCAATGACAGGATTATGTCGGGAAAATTTTATTGAAAGCATTTTTTAAGAAAAGAAAAATAACCTGGCGTTCTTTTTTCCTTCTTTGGCAGAATTACATATTAAAAAAACACATTATCTAAAAGCAGTTCTTACATACTTTTTTAAAGTAAAATTATGGTTCTGCTTAAATAATTTTGTTGTAATTTATGTGAAGTAATAGATGGCACATTTACAGTATCTGATAATTTGAATATACAGATATGAAAGATATAAATACATCTTTCATTTTTCAAATAAAATTTATTCTTGTAATAAAGTGTATTTTTTAACAATGAAGTATGGTATATATTCTTCTATTAAAATATTTGTTGACTTTTTTATTTTCAGCTTAGAAAAATAAGGGACTGTCTTATGATCGGCAACACAATCCACGTAATGCGGTACATAGTAGTTAATTCGGTCTCCCAATATAGCTGCAGTGGGTTCGAGCTTCATTGGCGATATACAAAAGCTATTTATTAGAGACCTCCAGGATCCAAATTTAAATCAAATGTATATTTAGATCTTATCTTTACTGCTTGTCTTTATCTAACAACACACAATGAGAATTTAACATCGCATACCATACCTTCATTACGCAATCCACTCTCACACGTTTCATCTTATAACAATTTCCTCCAATTTTCATCAACATTGATGTGAAATGGTTTTATTTAGTAATAGTTTTATCATCGGATTCAAAATATTGAGCCTTGTGTTTGAAACCTTATAATTCAACCTTATAAATTTATTTATTATATATAATTTATTCCGTGAGATATTTCTGAAAGTATCTCACGGAAAAAATTTAAAAAGGCCTCCTTACAATCGGCAATCATTTCCTGATGTCACACGAGAAGCGCAATTCTTTTGTTGAGCCGTTTACCTGTAGTTGGCGATGAAAGCAAAACAGTGCCCGTTTTTTGTGAGTTCCGACCGACCGCTCATGTTTACAACTTCTTTTCTTTTAAAGTAGCCGGTGAAAAATTCTAAAATTTAGGCCGAACATAGTCTGATTTACCTACAACGTAGTCATAATTTTACGTGTATCATTTTTTGCAATATTCGGGTGATAATCGTACGTCTGTACTATGTTGTTATGTCATAAACGCTTTGTCGGACGCGAACGCAATTAAGTTCCAAAGAACGCTAACACATTTTTATACGCCATGACTTTGTTAAAATAACACAAAATGCCTATATGCTTTGTAATTTTTTAGAGCTTATTAAAGAATAGCGTTTTCTGTTTCCCTGGGACGAATACATAGAAAGAGCGCCCTATCAATGCTAGGAGAGATAGCGATAGCGGCAGCATTGCGCTCCGACTGGACCGTACGAGGGCCAACCAGAAAGTAGGTTTCCCACTGCCAGCGAAAATAAGAAAAACATGATTACCTGTTACCGGATTCAAAAATATTGAGCTCTGTGTTTGAAAACTTATATTTTATTTTCGTTTATTATTGCAGAATATTAACAAGTATTGTGAGTAAACCTAAACAAAGACATATTCATACCTTTTATTTGATCCTGGCCTCAGCGCCAGGATTGTTCTTAACGAAATCGTACGTTCTTTATTTGTTTATCATTGCGGTTAGAAATTAAAGTTAATAAAAACATGTTTTTGTTTTCTACCTTACAAGTATTTCAATAAAAGCATAATAATTTGTCATTATCGAATAAAAACATATTTTAAGGATGCCAGTATCCGAAGATATAGATAACAATAGATAGTTTACTTACGCAGATATAAACGAATGGGATGCATTTTTGCAGGGAGTGACAAGAAGAATGATTTTTAACTTTTACTTAGAAAAGAAGTTTCCAACAGTAAAACAGTTGTGCATACAAATTATGAACGAAATACCAGATTTGCCACAATTTTCAGAAATTACATTGCTTCGATGGTTAAAAAAATTAATTTTTCATTTAAAAAACTGAACAACAAGCCTGTATTAAGGGAACATCCAACCTACTGTCTATTCAAAGATATAGAAACCAGGGATGGCATATTTACACGGACGAAACTTGGTGTGGAGCAAATCATGCCGGACAGTTTGGTTGGATGGAAAAAGTAACACCAGAAAATAAAGATAGTTTTGACCACAACGGTGGATGCGTCCAAGAAGCCAATGGTTATAGAGGTGGTATAAAAGATCCATCCGGTGCAGGCCAAAGGGTTATAATTTTGCAGATTGGAAGTGAAAACGGCTTAGAAGGACGTCTCACACGCTTTCTTGGCGACAAAAAGAACACCATAACCATGATGATCACCACGAAATGAATTTGAATTTGACATTTTGAATAATGGTTTCGACTTGTCCTAACTTTAATACCAACAAAATCGGTAATCGTAATTGTCGCACAATATTAGACTCTGATTACCGAAATCCCATCGCGTCTTGGAGAAAAGGTGACATAATCGAGTGGTTAGTGAAGAGAAATGTACCGCTTCCAGAAGAGGTAGTTGATTTTTCTAAGTTTACAAAACCTCAGCTGTTGTAATTGTCCACACTATACCGTTATGATAGAGTATTATTGTTAGATTCGATTACAAAGCAACTCAGACAAAGTTACGTAAGATTGCTATGGTTACCTGTAGCCCACTGCGAGTTTAATGCAATCGCTTTAATTTGAGCTTACGTGAAGAATAAAGTCGCAAGAAACAATACAACTTTTAAAATTAATGATGTACTACGATTATGCCAAGAAACGATGTCTTCTCTTCCTCCAGAAATATGGCGAAATTGTGTTGAGCATAGTAAAAAATCATCTTGTGGATGAAGCAATGGAACCAGTCATTATAAACTTAAATGAAGATGATGGCGACGACGAGGAATTGTGAAGTAAATTTAGTGAAGAAATTTCTGATAAAGTATGTGATAATCAATTCAAGATGAAACAGTTAAAAAATCGCAGGTTTAACGCAATCTTTAACGCATTTAATACTAACTGACAGAAAACGCTAATATTGCCATGGGGCCTGAACCAAGAAGTACACAATAAATAATTTCGAGGCTTATTACTGTTTTATTTTCAGGTTACTTTATTATTCTTGTACATATTCTGCAATAATAAACGAAAATACAATAAGAGCTTTCAAGCACAGGGCTCGATACTTTTGAATCCAATAACAGGTAATTATCTTTTGCTTATTTTCACTAACATTCGATGGAACTTAATTGCGTTCGCGTCCGATAAAACGTTTGTGAGATAACAACATAGTACAAAAGTGCGATTATCACCCTAATATTGCAAAAAATGATAAATATAAAATTGCGAGTATGTTCCAGGTAAAGCAGTCTAAGTTCAGTCCAAATTTCATATTGTTTCTATAACTCACAAGAAACGGATGCGTTTTGGTTTCATCGCCAGCTGCAGGTAAACGACTCACAAAAAAATGCGCTTTCCGTGTGATATCAAGAAATGAATGCTGATTGTAACCTTTGCTGATTGTAGCCTTTTTCAATTTTTTCCGTGGGGTGGTTTCAGAAATATAAGCTTTCAAATGCAGGACTCAATACCTTTGAATCCGATAACAGTTGTATTTACTTAAGTTTTATTTAATTTGCATGGAATACAAATTGCTGAAACCTACAATAATATTCGCCTGAAATTAACAAATTTTGACGGAGGAAATAACAATATCAGTTCACTAACCAACAAACAACAGAAATCGTGAATAGTGTAAGCAATAAAAATCACTGTTTTGTGCAGACCTATAATTTCTACTGCTAGAGCAAAAAGTTCGTAAGTTCGAAATGTGTGCGAAATTGGCGAGTTCAACGAACTACTTTTATTACAATAGGTGCAAAAAATGGCAGGGTCAACCTAAGCGCGACGAAGATACCATTAAGCCACACTGTTCTAATAAAGCAGGTCAATCAATTACGTCATTTACAATCTCGTAAAAGAATATTACATCACGTATCTCATTATGATTTTCTGACGTAATTTTTAACGTAATTAATCTATAAGCTTTTAGCTTCAACCCTCATCACGTTCATGCTACCGATATTTATTATTTCGGAATACATGAATACAGGTATTGGATGCTCTGGTTCTCTTTGATATTTGTAGGCCAAAGAAAATTTGAATTAATTATTAATACTAAGTTGTATGCATGTGTCATTATCTGCCATAAATAGCTTGCTAATAAACCAGTATGGTTTATTAGCAAGATATTTATGCTGACCTTTTTTAAATTTGTATGACCTAGAACATTTCCGTGCAGTTTTTGCCGATAAACTATTACAGGTCAGCGACGCACTAACATTCGTAATACTACTTCTCTAAATCTCGTAACGGTTGCAGATATACTGAATCTTTTATGGAAGAAGTTATTTAACGGCGTTAAGTCGTAGCTACGGGCCGAATAAGGCAGTGGGCTTCTATTGCCGATCTAAATTTTCATGGTAAACGTTGTTGAAATGGTTTGTTACTATATACGAAATAGGCGGAGGTGTCTCCATCCATTCCTCTTTATCTGTCTCTAACGGTACATATTCTAATAAGATCGGTGATTCTTCGTGAAGAAATTTTAAGTACCTTCGTCCATTAAGAGTATACTGTAATATCTCACTAAACATTCGTTAATGAAATAGTTTAGCTTATAGTTTGTTGCACCGGATATAGATTCTAAACAAACCGATCATGTAATTGTTCACATTATTACTTTTCAGTGAATTGTTCATTATGGAATTTACCAAACAATAAATATTGTTCTTGTATTTTCGTCCCCACTTTGCAATAGATTCTCATTAGCGTGAGGAAGTAGTTAATATAGTCGAAATATATTTTTATTGCTTATATAAATATGAAAGCGTCAAAGAAAAATAATTTCAACATTATTTCAAAATTGATTTTCAGTCACATTTTTGCTTTAGGAGCATTGATACATTATTGTTGGGTCTTGTAAATAATATTCCCAACAGCGATGTGAGATCGCGAAACCTATGTGGCTATTATGTTAGACTTTGCCTTCCAAGCTATCTTGTTGGAAAAGATTCAGTTAATATGAAGATAATGTACGTTTAAGGTTATTCAACAACTGTCAAACGACAAACCATTTTTACCTTAATTTTTTGATATTTATAGCTGTAAGTGTAGACAATTTTAGTCATGGAGCTATACAAAGTGGAACAGCGCACATAAATCATTCAAACTTATGAAAATTCGTGTTCGGTGGAAGGTCTTCTTCTTCTTCTTCTACAGCCCATATCGGGCCTTGGCTTCCTTCAGTTTCTGCATCCATTCCTCCCTGTCAGCCGCAGCTCTTCTCCATCCACGAACTCCCATCAAGCTCCTCGCATCTTCCCTAACGGCGTCCTCCCATCGTTTCCTTGGCTTTCCCACTGGTCTCTTGCCACACATTTTTCCGCCAAGAGCCTTCCTTGGTAGTCTATTCTTCTGCATTCTGATCACATGACCTGCCCACTGCAGCCTTTGGATTCTTACGAATTCCGAGAGGGGTCCCTCTTTCAGTAGTCGATATATTTCGTGGTTGTATCTTATTCACCATCTATCGCCTTCCTTTACTGCTCCCAAGATACTTCGGAGTACCTTTCGTTCGAAGATATTGATTTTATTTGCTGTCTTCTCCGTTAAACTCCACGTCTCACAGCCATAGCTCACTATTGGTCTTATAATCGTTTTATATATTCTAAACTTTGTATTCCGATGGATGTCCTTCGATTGGAATATGTGGGACAAAGCAAAATATGTTTTATTTGCCTTTGTTATGCGTCTTTGTATCTCCATGTCTTCCGCTCCCTTCCCATCTATGACCACCCCCAGGTAAGTAAATTGTTGTACCTGTTCTATCTCGTCCTCTAGGATTACGTTCTGAAATCTGTTTGTTCTTGTTTGTGTCATTGTTTTAGTTTTCTGAGTATTGACTTCTAGCCCTATTGTCTTAGCCTGGTCCCTTAGAAGTGAGTAGGCTTCCTGCGCTCCTTTCACTGTTCTACTCATGATATTTACATCATCGGCGTATGCTGCCAGTTGTGTCGTTTTATTGGTCAAAGTGTTTGATCTCCCTATCTCTGTCTGTCTTATTACATATTCCAAGGACAGGTTGAATAGTGTTGGAGCCAGTACAATAATCATAGGAGTACGTAAATACAGTACACAAGTAATTTCAAAAATCCAATAATAAGCGCATACGGATAAATTATAATAATAGGGTTACTAACGCGAAACATTCTTCAAATATCGAAAATGTGTACATACAGAACCTATCCTTAAAATTTAATAAGAAAGCTACAGAAGGGACTGCAATTTAAAGGCATAATTTTAATAGCACTTAATAATACAATAGATACTAAGTATAATTAGTTACTAACTACTTAGTATGTTACTAACTACATTTTAATAATAAAATTGGGTCTTGAGGAGCTCACTACATAATAGTAGGCCATCTAATCTTCCAGTTTTAATTTATATTTAATTCAGTGTCCAAAATGCAAATATCCAAGAATAAGAAATTCAATTTCTTCTTCTTTCAATAATATTAGCAGTTGTATTCCAACAAAAAGTATCAAATATATTTAAACACGTTTAGTTATTTAAAACAACTATACTAATAATAATTGCCACTTAATCTTATCTATAAATAAATGTATGTATAAATGTATATATTAAATTTATTTAATTTGTTAATAATTTCATTTATATAACTTTTAACAATTTTACGACAGAAAATAATAATTTATTATGGATAGTTTATAAACAAATGATAAAATCAATTCATTTTTAGTTTTCTATATGTTATCTGGAATGTTTCCGTTGTTGTAATGTGTAAACATTAGCAGCACGAAACAGCATCGGGTTACTTCCAGTCTGAAGGAATTCTGTTTCTACAGCCTTAGCCAGACTTCATATTAAAAAATGTTTCAAACATAGGTCTAGGTTTAGTAACGTTTGTTTGAAACATTTTTGTTTGTTGCTTAACAATTATACGCATGTTTTCACTTAGTAAAACTTTTTTGTTATGACATCATTTTGAGTGATGACGTTGTCGACCTTTTTTTTAAATACAACACTGTATATTTTTATTTTTTTTATTACTCTTGACAAGATCTTTGAAAGTTATATAAAGATTTAAGGTCATGAAGTTGATAGTTTTTGAAATATTTGAGTTTTTATTACAATAAGTAAATTTAAAGATTTCAGTGGAAATTAATATATTCATACTTTTGTGTTGTTTTTGTGCTAAATAATACTTTTACTGACTGTTTTAATTTGTTTTATTCAGCTAACCGGTTTCGGCCTAATTATGGGTCATCCTCAGAGCTAGTTTGAGTGCTCCCAAAATCTCTGCTGATCTGTATTTGTCATCTGGATTGTGTTGTAGGATGAGCTGGTGTGAAGTATGATGTAAGTTTTTTCTATTGGGCGTGAAATCTTTTGATTGTCCTTTAGAAGTTACTGTGGAAATTACTTGGATTAGACACGTACTTGCTGTCTAGATTCTTTATCTAGACACGTACACGAAAAAAAAACAGGTGACCCCCTCGGTATTCAACCACAAATTGTTACACTAAAACGAAAGTTCAAACTAAAGTAATTTCCACAGTAACTTCTAGAAGACAATCAAAAGATTTAACGTGCAATAGAAAAACTTACATCATACTTCACACCAGCTGATCCTACAACATAATCCAAATGACAAATACAGACCAGCAGAGGCTTTGGTAGCACTCAAAATGAGAATGGCCCATGATTAGGCCGAAACCGATTAGCTGAATAAAACAAAAAGATAAACCTGGCAATAACGTTTTTTATTGGTTTAAAAAAGTGTAATAACGTTATTACACTTTCCATTCACATTTTACACTTTACATTATAAGTTTTAACCCATAAAATACAAAAACTTAAATTTAACGTAACAGATGTTCGAAACGTTGCCGTTAATAGCAAGGCAATGTCTCAATCTATATATATATATATATATATATATATATATATATATATATACACAGGGTGAATCGGGAAGAATGAGTCAAACTTTAGGAGTGTATTTTACACGTAAAAATAATCTAAAAAAGCCCAAATGTTGTTATCCGATTTTCTTCTGTTTTCAAGTTATAGCGACATTATAAAAATCCATACTATTATTGTAAATTTAGATTTTGTGTATAAATAGTTCTATTTCCGCATATTTTTCGAGTTACTACCCTCATTACAAAAATCATAAATAAACAGCATATTTGAACGTTTAAAATTTGAATAAATGTGTGTCATTTTATAATACTTTTCAGCTATTTAACTTTTTGGTAATGTACTAATGTAAGTTACATTAATCATTGTAATAATCTTGTTTAAGCCGCAGTAACTCGAAAAACATGCAAAAATAAAACTATTTATACTCGAAATCTAAATTTACAACAGTAGTATGGGTTTTTATAATGACGCTATAACTTGAAAAGAAACTCGGATAACATTTGGGTTTTTTTTTAGGTTATTTTTACGTGTAGAATACACTTCTAAATTTTTGCCCATTCCTCATGACTCGCTCTGTATAATGACGTCAACGAAATTATATAAGAATCCAGCTCGGTTATTGTTCAAGTACTATTTTTGAAAAATCACGGAGCTACTTGGAATAATAACACTCATATATTATTTCAACTAAAATTAAACTGAAACTGCAATATTAGGTGATTAATTATTTACATTAATACGCTTTTATTATTATTTACAAACTAACATTCGGTTTTGGTCGATGGTATCCCAGCTAAAAAGGTTGGCAAACACTGAATTAGCGGAGTCACGACAATGAGTCGCCATCTGTAGGTTCCCCGTTAAAACTTCGAACCATATGTTTCATCTGTCAAGTGTCAGTAGCCTGTCAGACGTGGTGGTGTGTGTTTTGTCCGCGATGTGTTCTGGCAATATGTGATGTGTTAATGGTGTAAACACGGTGTATTTATTTATTCACTCAGTTAATTCACAATGGATTAAGTATACGGAGTTCATCGAATATGGGTTCTAGAATTAGGTGAGTGGTTAGTTTATGTTTCGTATGGTAGTAGTTGCGCCTCTTGTGAATGAAAATGATCGTGAATCGGGCGGAAGTGCAAGGTGGCGATGAAAGATCGTGCAAAAAATGATTATTTAAAAGAGGGATGCCGTTTTCAAGGTCGGTAAATATCGTTTTGTTTCTCTTTCGCCTACAGGGAAAATGTACAGCACTTCTTTGAATGTTTTTGCGAAGTCGTGCCTCCTTCGGACGGAAAAGACTCGTGGATTATCCAAAAGTATCCTTACACGTACAAGGACGAGGAAGTACTTAAGTCAGTGTCAAAATTTGCCTATCCATTTAAGTTCGAAAAGTTAGTTCACAGTCAAATGTAAAGTATCCTTCAACTAAATTTACCATATTTACAGTACTGTTATCCAACATTATTCCTTTGTCCTTACGGACATTGAATCCAAGTGGACATTTGGATTTTGTAGGCATGATCCTAAATCAGAGACTGCAATAGTTGTTCTAAGTTATCTACCATGGCATCAAGCGTTTTACAAGTAAGTCTCACTGCCTTTGAAATTACTTAACTATATTTAGGTTAAAATAAAACGCAGTTGGCAGAGTTACAAATTGTTGTCAGTTGTTTTGTTTTCTTTGTTTTTGTATCTACGAACGTTCTAAGTAAGATATTTCCGACTAAAATGATAAATCCCTAGCGCTTTTCCATTTCTTTTCAGTTTATTGACATTTTATCTTTATAATATATGTACGACCAAATTGATAGCAGAAATGGTGGGAAATTGTGATAAACATTATCTGTATATACACATTGTGCGAACTGTCAGTAGAAATACAAATACTCTTTTTAACGAAATTATTTCATGTAATTACGATAACATTATCTATAATATTTACAAATCCACAATTGTCGTAATCTGCACTGAAATCATTATTAGCACATAATTATTTGTATATAATGTTAAATGTACTTTTATGTTTTACTATATAGGATGGTATATTTGGATGCTATTCTATTAAGCAGCGGCTAGTACGGACTTCCACCAAGGACACTGATAACTATATATATTTTCACTAACAGCTACATAACTAGCAACTAGGAAGGAAATAATACAGCTTAAGAATGATTCTATAACCTTCAATTGCACTTGACAGTTACTTGTGTACATTAATGACATTGGGATAATACTTTTTACGTATTACCACAAAAAATCTGATCTACTTAAATATTTCATAATAATAAATAAGAAACTATATATCAGATTAATGGTGTGTTTATACCAACCAATGTATTTTAATAGTTACTATGACGGCTTCTTTTCTGTTTTGTTTATTCAATTTGCAATTTGAAGCATTAAAGAAAACAAATAAACTTTTCGGTTTTGGTGTAGTGGTGAAAATTGTTTAAACTTTGGAAATGTCGTCTGGAATAGATAATTCAGTGTTTTCGTTGAAATTTCTTGATATTGTGTACCAATATCAAGAGATTGTCTATTCTAGATATTCTACAAATTTGGATTTATACAAGCAGTCTTTATACACATTCTTGTTTAAATCAGTCGTTAAGTACGTGCAGGTCAAGCAAGAAATTGTTGGATATTCCAACCCTCGTCACCAACATCCACCCCACACAACAGTGAAACGTTGTCGAGAATGACGTTACCTAATTGCGTGATCGCACGAGATAAAGTTAAATATGCAAAAAAATTTTAAGGGGCTAGCGTGTGTGAAGTTGGCGTTTCACATCATGGGAGCTCATAACATTTTGAGAGTTCTGGTTTTTTTAACACTTCTACAGATCCTAATAGGTTAAACAAATAAACAGTTCTGACTTCTGCCTGCTTCTTCTTGTCACATGTTAATAAATATACAGTTCTACAGCAGCTCTAGAAATTTGTTAAAGAAAATAAATCGGTAGATAATCCACCAGTAATATTTGGTAGATAATCTACCAGACTGGTAGATAATCCACTGTAGATTTATGCCAATTTAGCCAATTATTTAAGCTTCTGCTTATTTTTAAAAAGTTCTAGTGTTGTATATTCCGTATTGACTAATTTACTGAGGGTTCTAGTTATAAACCATCTCGAAATAAATGTTGATGTTGATATATGTATTTTTACTGGCAGCACGCATTGCATTGTTATTACAGATATATACCAATCGCACTCGTTTTTTTTGTTATTTAATTAATATATTATTTTTCTAGCTTCCTCCAATATTCTATATACACAAGGTACATATTCGGACGTGTCAAACATGTCACTTTTTATTTTGAAGGGGACTAATTTTTGAATAAAAACTATTAATGTAATTTCATCCCTGTAGGGGGCGTAACAACCCTCTTAAAAATTTTCAATTACATGAGGGATCGGGTGACACCTTATTGAAAAACTTTTTATTTTCTATACAGTCATGAGACTTTTCTTTAAATTAAAGGTATTATTTTTTTTTATATGTAAAGGTAAAAATGACATTTTATCAATATGAGAAATTTTTTAAAAATTAAAAGTTAACTGCTCACTAAAAATTTCACAAAATTGCAGTCGTCGATCTGCCTCGAATTTATGTGCCTTTAAAAATTCACGGATGCTAGCGCATCCGTTCTCATTGTTCTCAGTGAATAAGTGTGATTGATTTTCGAATATCCCAAGACAATTTCGAACTTCGAACGACTGAGAATCAGTAGTTGAAATTGATGTGTTAAATATTGAACATGCTGGTGGCCTACACTTTTATTAGAATGGTCACTTCCATTCTTTACACTTAAAAAATTAATATAAATACCTTTACCTAGATATTAAATTAATATCTAGGTAAAGAGTTGACCGAGTTAAAAAAGTTATATATATATATATATATATATATATATAAAAATATATATATTAATAAAATTATATA